>JAVJAQ010005169.1:0-282266 GCA_032362365.1 Zygogramma bicolorata
TGACTAAATATATTGACGTAAATTACATTACATAACATTGGTATTATGAACTGTATTTTTTTTTCACAAATTGAGTGCACCTGATCTCAGAATGAGATCGTTTTGTGCCTAAATAGTACTATTCATCTAATAGTTGTTGAACATTTGGTAGATAATTATTATAAAACTAATTAATATAATAGATATAATAATATGATAGTAAGCTAAGAGACTAAACCAACAGCATAAAAAATTGGAGAACTGAGAAAATAGCAGAATATAATAAATAGTGACATTCATTGCATGAGTACCTCAAGAGCTCTGGTGTTCGTGAAAATGTAGGACAGTAGATTTTTGCAGAACAGTTTGTAACTATGAATATTTTTGATGGACTCTGGGATATAATTATAAATTTTAGGGCCATTGAATGCTATCGACTTCTTATAGAGGGTAGAATTGGGACGGGGAATATTTAAATTTTTGAGACCTCTTTGTCTTGTACTGTGATTGTGGGAAATTTCTTGGTGCTGCATTCTATTTTTGTACATGAATTTTGCAATATGAAAAATATACAGATGTGTTAAGTCGAGCATTTCACTTTCTATAAAGAGCTGTTCCGTGGAAAATCTGCGACTTTTCCTAAATATCACTTTCAAAATCCATTTCTGGGTGACTTTCAAACAATTTATCTGATTAGTATACGCAGCTCCCCATACTATTATTCCATAGGACATTACAGATTCTACTAAGGATTTATAGGCTACTTTCAAAATTTTTTCTGGAAGAATATCCCTGAGTTTATAAAATGCAAATACCAGTTTTTTAAGTTTGCCATTCAAATATACTGAATGTTTGTCCCATCTGAGCGTTTCATTGATGATAATTCCCAGATATTTGATTTCTGAAGTGTTTTGAATTGTCTTCTTGCAATCACAGTTGGTCAGATCACATCTCTCATGAAATTTAATTGATTTCAGATTGGGTTGTACTTTAGGGCTGTTTGTGAAAATTATGAATTTGGTCTTGCTCTCGTTTAAGCTCAGGAGATTACAGTCCATCCAACATTTGACTTGATATAAACCTTTTTCCGCCTTTTTCGTTACTTCTTGCCAATTTGTTCCATAGAACAGGAGAACCGTATCGTCCGCATATGAGATGATATCTCCACCTACCTCCATATTCAAAATTTCATTGATATAGAGGAGGAATAATTTAGGGCCGAGGACTGTTCCCTGAGGAACACCATATTTGATTTCCGAAGGTTCGCTAAACTTATTTTTTACTTTAACGACAGATTTTCTCTTCGATAAATAACTTTTGAATAATGATAGAGGTAAACCTCTTATCCCGTATTTTTCAAGTTTTTTCAAAAGTTCATCGTGTGAAATGCTGTCGAAAGCTTTAGCTAAATCCAAAAAAATGTCTAAAACTTTATCATTTTGATTGAGGTGCTGGTAAATTTCATTTGTGAAATAAAATGTCAACAATATTCGTTTTTATGATTTTGATAGTTTTTGCTGATATTTTGTCTATTCCTGAAGCGGCATTAGTTTTAAGGTTGTCAATCATTCCCAATATTTCTGGAGTAGTGACAGGTGTTAAGAATAGGGAGTTTTTTATCGATCTATCTTTTAGCTCCGGTAGTGATTCATAATCGGAGAGTGGGTTAGATCTAATTTTTCTTGCAAGATTTTCTCCAACTTTTGAAAAATGATTCATGAATATATTAGATATTTTATAAACATCAGTCTCATATTCTTCATTTTCATTACATATAGATGATGGTTCGGTTGATTCATTATTTGAAACAGAATTTTTTATAACTTGCCATATTTTTTTCGTATTTTTGTTTGCATCCAGAATTTTTTTGGAGTAATAGTTTTGTTTAGTTTTTTGAAGTAATTTAGTGAGGAAATTCCTATATTCCCTGTACTCTTGCCAAAGTGTTTCGTTATGTTTATTAGCCAAGCATTTTTTCTTTAAAGCATCCCTTTTTTTAATTGACTGAATCAATCCATTAGTTATCCATGGTTTCAGTTTTTTTGTGAATTTGATATGATTATAATGGGTACATTTCTCCAGATGATACATCAATTGCTTGTGAAAATTATCGAAAGCCTGATCAATATCATTTTCATTATACACGTTGCTCCAAGATTCTGCCTGCAATCTCAAATTGAGTGCTTCATAATCAATTTTGGTGATTCGTATGAAATCATCAGGTTCCGCTATTTTTTTGTTACATTTTTCTGCGATGTTTAATAGTATGCTGTAGTGATCGGTAATGGCTGTTGTAAAAATGAATGATGTGCAATCTTTTGCATCTACAGTATTGTCTATTTTCAAGAAAATGTGGTCTAAACAAGTTTGGCTAACTTTAGAAACCCTGGTATTTGTATTTATATATGAAGTATAGCCATGGGAATTCAAAGTATTGAGATATGTATTTGGGATTAGTTCATTTTGATCAGTTAAATTTATGTTGATGTCACCTATCAGAATGTTGAATTCAGATTTTCCATGATCACTCAGAAAAATATCAAGCGCGCTAACAAAGTCCATGGGATTTGTTGAAGGTGATCTATAAATTGCAAATATATTATATTCTCTGTTTTTGTATTGAAATTTCAGGTTTGTTAGAGTAACTTCTGCAACTTTATGTTGTGTCACTGACGAATAATTTATTCCATTCTTGATATAAATGATAATTCCATCACTTCTACTATTTTTACTTTCATTGTAATAAATTGTGTAGTTCCTGAGATTGTAAATATAGATATAATCGAGATTTCATGTTTCAGTCAGTATTATTATATCGCAAGCAAACGACAAAGACTCCAGGTAAACCGTGAACTCTTCGAAATTTTTTTGTAAACTACGAATATTCATATGAAATATATCAAGTCCATTTGGGAGTATCTTTTTATTAGTTTCGTCCAGTTGTTCATTGTTTACGACAATTTCCTGAACATTGTTATAATTTCCCAATTCATCCATATAATCATCATAGTCATCCATTCGTATTTTCTATATCTAGAGCTCCTGAACTATTCAAACGGAATCCAAAGTGAATAAAAAATTTAATAAACAATGAATATATCAAAGATAGTGATTATGATGGCTTGAATCCATGGTGCCCGTATTCATAACAGAATTATAAATTCAACAATGACATATGATCAATATTGAGAAAAAAAAAACAATTTCATTCGAATATAATAAGTGAATATTTTTATGAGATAACTGATACCTAATTGATGATATCTTGCTTCTTGATGATTTTCTTATTTCCATTCTCACTGGTAAAAATATTTCCATTCATCGTCCATACATTTTTGTAACCAAATTTTTCTGTTGCTTTCGTTAGTATCCAAAATCTTGCACTCGTGAGATCCTCTTTTATGAATATTTTAGTACCTTTCATTTTCTTTGGTGCATCAAAGGCTATGATCGGTTAAGAACCTTTTTGCGAATAAGTGTATGATGACATATATCAATCCATGGATTCAAGACGAATAGAAGGATTGTAGGGGCAAGTCCCCAGGAATAAAACAGGCGAGAGAGTTCATAAATCGCCCATATTCACGGAAGTCCTGCTAAACCACAACCGTGAGCTTTCGCTTGAAAGTGGTTGACAATGTTCCTTGCTGAAAGGTGATGGTTCGGACTTCCATTGTATATAATATTAACTCTACTAACTCTATTGAAACCTGTTGCTAAGAACGGAAGGATTGAAATGCAAATCAAGACAAAGAAAGAACAACACAACAGTATTTTCCTTTGATGAATCAATCCCTAATTTCATCATTGACCAAAAATTTGATTTGATTCTCTCACTTGATTTGTATTTTAATCGTTCCGTTCTCAGAAACAGGTTTAATAATATAGACAATGGAAGTCCGAAACATTACCATTCACAACCGTGAGGTTATGAGGGTAGTGTGCAACAGGGATCTGACAGAGGAAGCCCAATGCGAGTTCTGTCATGAAGAGATGCGGGAAAGAGAAACCAGAGGCTACTAGATATGTGAAAGGATCAGTCTCATAGGTAAAGCTAAACAATGAGACCTAATAACCAAAAAGCATCACAATATCTGGAGTCTCAGTGATTCAGGCCATGAGCTAGCTCCCCAACAAGCTCATGTTAGTCAAGAGGAATGTACTTTATCTATCACTGATTCAAACCTTCAATTCGCATTCACCATCCTTTATCCAGATTTCCCATGCCTCCTACGCTACTGCTGAACTTGCAGGACCATCTTTTCAGTCAACACAATTTATCTCGGTATCAACTATAATCACTCTACTACCAATAACGAGCTCCGTACTCTATCTTGCAAAGCTTTTCCGGGAAGTTGCTTCCAAGTTTGATCCCCATACACATCCACTCTATTTTGATACAATCCATCGCCGTTAACTTGGTGTGACTGAATCGCGTCAAGTTGCAGAATAATCTCCCTAGCTCGGTAACTATTAGCAGCTTCCAGATGAGATTGTTTATGCCGAAATGTTCGCACCTTACTTTGAGCCTTCTTAACGCGATTAAGTGGAATGAAGTAAGTTTAATCGACTATTTCAAAGCAGCTCGTTAATTTCATCAGGAGATTTTTCTGGCAGTAACAAGCTAGCTATTTATGTCACCAGTCAGAGAAAAACATATTTTGTAGAATTAACGAGATGTCTATAGTACAAGAGTAATGAGATCCCGCAAAGTATCGTTCATTAGACTCAATTGAATTTTCTATAGTTTAATAAAAATATTTTGTTATTATTTCAAGTGCCAATATTGTCTACTATACAAATTTCTCCAAGAACCGAGTTCGTTTTTTTTAAGTTTCTAATGAGTTCTACAATATTCACAGGTTTGTTAACTTCAACTAGAAGTGAATGTTGCTGAGAGAGAAAATACAAAACAGTGATTGAATGGAGTCCTAGTTTACCTAATCATACGAAAAAGGTGACACAAAATGTTCTATATTTTATATGATATCCGAAGATTACGATACTGATGATGTTCAACACTTATGGAAACTGTGAAATGAAAGGAGAAGCTTTTTCATATCGAAAGGGAAATTGAACGAAGAACTTCAACACTGATATATCACCATTCGATTTTGACAATCTTGGACACTGTAACTTAGTAACAATGTTCGAAGGCGTTCCGCAATATATGTACCTTTCAAGCAAATAGCAAGGTTTTGAATTTTCATTATTATTGGGATGCAGTAAATGGTGTTTGCAGGAAGTCAGGAGAAAATCATTACATCTAGATGTAGATGAAGGAACATTAATCCAGAAAATTCGTGCTACGCTCACAATCTTCACAATGATTAAAAGATTGGAAGTTTAGGCGTTGTTGAGATCATGAAAATTCTATCATACAAATAGTTTGATACTCAAAATGAAATAAATGTTCCCTATGGGAGTTATTCTTCATTTGAATTAATATATCTCGTGGCACTGGATATATTCCTCTCACCCACTTGACAATAAATATTTCATGAACTTTCCTGAAATATTTTTTGGGAAATTGTATCTTTCCATGAATATTCTGAAAATATATACAATCTCCACAGAATATTTCCTGAATGTGCTTGTGGCAAACAATTGGGGTGTTCTGAAAATATATGTCGAGGAATATTCTTTGATTTTTCTGAATATTTCCAGAATACTGAAGTATAGATTGAAAATCGTAAAGAAATATAATTCTGGAAATATGAATGAGATATTCGGAAATAACGATGTTCATTTGAATAATCCAACAAATATTCAAGATATACCAAAAATATTTCAACTACGCTCATTGCTATTAGATCAAACAAAATGTTCACAACCGAAATATGAATAAATAAGAACTGTCAACATGTCATATATCAAATAAAGGAGTGTTGGGCATTCTAAAATTCAATTATTTTCAATGATTATTTTTTCCTTATTCACACTTGAAAGATTATTCCCAAATCACTCAACTACCCTTTTATATACCTCTTCTGATGTTTTCGAGAGTTCCTTCTTCTTTAGCCCTTATCAGTAGGTTAGTGGCATCTGCATAAACCATATGAACATTCGAAATCTAATGAAGAAAATTAAATGAATCATTCGAAAATATCAGAACCAGTACCGAAGTCATAAATCAAGGATTATCGTTCATAACTTCAGCCCGGTAGCTATGAGCACTACAATAATTATTGAACTGTTGAATTACTGAGAGATGCTGCTGAAATTCTGATTCATTAATATTGAGCAGCTACAGATGAGAACTTAGAGTTATTGCCAACGAAATCTAAACAAAGGTATGAGAAGCAATATACGAGTTTTATTGAATGGTGCAACAATAAAAAAGTGAAAACACCAAATAAAGAATAAGTATTCTTGGCTTATTTTCTAGAAATGTCTGAAACATGGAAGCCGAACACTTTGTGGGCAAGATATTCAATGTAGAAGAGTGGATTCAAAGTAAAGCAAAATTTGGATATTAGCAAATTTTACAAAATAATTGTATTCATCAAAAGACAGAATGTCGGTTTTCGACCGAAAAAGGCAAAATCTTCACTCAAGAAGACGTTTCAAAATTCATGAATGAAGCACCCGATGACATATACCTCATGATTAAGTTAGTAGCAATTTTCGGATTAGCTGGTGCTTGCAGACGAGAAGAGCTGACAGAACTCACCATTGACGACATAGACGACAAAGAAAACCTGATAATTGTTAATATCAAGGATTCCAAAAATCATTCCTCTAGATCCTTCGTGATATCTGAAGAAGCAAATGATGGTTATTTTTTGAACGTGTACAGAAATTATGTACATTTACGTCCAAAAGAGACTCCCCACCGTCGTTTATTCTTGTATTACAAAAGTGGAAAATGTACTGTGCAATGTGTAGGAATCAATACCATAGGAAAGATACCCTCCGAAATAGCAGTATATCTGCTCCTTCAAAATCCAGAGCTTTACACTGGTCACAGCTTCAGGCGTTCCTCAGCCACTTTACTTGCTGACTGTGGTGTGGGTATAACTATTATCAAACGCCTAGGAGGATGGAAATCGACTTCAGTTGCAGAAGGTATTTAGAAGACTCCACCAATCGAAAAAAAGAAATGTCCAACAAAATTCTCAATTTGAACACTACATCGTCTTCCGGGTGCATTTTAGAACCATCCACGTCTATATCGATCGGCGAAGATTTGATGCCTGTGCCTGCACATTCGATTTCTTTCGATAATGTATTGCCCGAGTTACCTTCTTCTTCAGGAAATCAGCCATCTACAATATGCTGGCTTCCGCTATAAATATACATAAAGCATCAAATTGTACATTTACAATAAATATTACGAATAATTAGTGGATAGAAAATGTTACTATTGTTATAGTTGTTTCCATTTGCATGAATAAATAATTGAAAAAATGAATTTGTTTCCCACGCTTGTAGAAAAAGTATTGTTCTTAACTCATGCGGAAAGTGATTCTTTCCCGCACGATCGGGTAAGCAGTCGAGTCAGGAAAATTATTATATCATATTCTATGAATATTCTGAAGCTGAGATATATTTTTCATATTTTATATTCTATGAATATCCAGGATAGATGTATGTTTATTGAATAATGTGAGAGGACTATTCAGTAGTGTTGAGGTTCGCACATTCGCCAATCAAGCGGAAGATCGGGGTTCAAATCCCCGCCAGGCCACCGTGCTGGGTAATCGCACGTTAAAAGTTAAGACCCCGTTAATTCATTGTTCGCAAAAGTTTCGAATTCTAACGGTTGATGTTTGTCAAGTGGTTAACGGAACGAACCATTTTACAAGTTTACAATTCTATGAATATATGGTACAAAACTTTTCCTAGAAATCAATAACCCTAACACCAAACTGATATTTTCGCACTCGATGCGCGTTTCGCTAACAAGGTTAGAATCTTTAGGAGAAGAAAATTGATACTAAATCTAGAGCTGGGGTTAGTTATTTATATACCTAAAGTTTTCCGGTCCGATATGGACTTCGTTTGTTACTATTAATTATTCTAAATAATTTCTTGGTAATGAACTGACTACCTGCAAGTTCTGTCATCTGTCGATTTCTGATTAGTTTTTCAACAATAAATTGAAAAGCGGGCTGAAGGGGATAGGTCCCTTGTCATCATTCATGCTGTTTTTACATTTTGCTATTTCGAAACTCTCATATGCATCGAGTAGTCTTGTGTCATGCACATGCTTGATCAGTTTCAGATTAGTGTCACAAATTTTGTGGTCATTGTGTAGAGCGTGTTGGGCGACACTGGATTTTTCTACCCTTCCGTATGTTATATGTGCAAAATGCTCTTTGAAACGGGTTTTAATAGCTTGTCGGCTCTGGTGTTGTTGCAATCTTGACAACTGATCTTCCAAATTCCCGACTCCTCTGAGTTTTCTAGTTTATCTTCTGGGTTACCATCGTTTATCAATATATGGTACTGCCTGGGCAAACATACTCCTAGAGAAAAGCATTGAACCACCTTTAATGATGAAACAATCTATGAGTTCTAAGTAACAATAATTGAATATGAAGCCAATTCTCCTTCAATCGAAATTTCAAGACTTTCTCTGTAACTGAAGATTTTTTTCATTTGTCCTCCAAAAATCCAGTGAGATAACAGGGGAAGCTGGAGTGTTTCGGACGTTCTGAATCAAATATGCACAAGATGGCAGGAGAATATATTCTCGGGTTTAACCATTTTTACAAAAGGGATAAGAATTCAATTTTTATTTGCATATTTATCATTCATTTTGAAATAAAACGAAACATTTTAGAAAACAAGTTTTCAATGAGTGGATACGCCTAAAATAGCACCATCATTTCAATATATCACACTTCATGAATTCAGGATTCAATTAATTCGGGAATGACCTTCGTTCGACGTGTATCACCTACTTACCAGGCTCATCAAATTGTTAGACTAACAATCAAAAGTTCCTTCGCATACATACTGGAACTCGAAATGTTTTCAGTATTCCTCGTAACAGATTCCTAATAGCCTCAGGACTTTAATCCCTCCATTGTTACACGGGATGAATATAAATGATCTTGTTCCCTCCCGCTCCCCTACGATGACTGGGCTACTAAACGCCGCCGGTATTTATCCAGTGATTAACAACTCAGTGGATAAGGGAGACCACTCCCTTCCTAATCGTTTCTATAACCCCGTCGATCGATGCTGTAGAAAAACAAATTTAATTGTCCTGCGAGATTCATTCTCCGCCTCCGGGGAGTAGTTTTCATTTTTATTGTTGTTGGCGGTGTATTTTCATTTCCGGAATCCGGAGTAGTATGTGGGTCTTGGAATTTAATTCGGATTCTCTCTTGGCTCTTTATGTTTTTCACTGGTCACTGCCGGGCAGATATTGGATGGCATAGGTGTTCTCCCAGCTCGGTTTAGTTTGCTACAAATGATCAATCCAATGAATGGTAGTGAAAAAAAATCACAAACACTTTTTGTTGTTAGGTACGTGTATATCATTAAAATACGTTCGATTCATTTACAAAAAGGGAGAAAAAGTTCATCTATACAGCTACTCCCCTGTCTATATGGCACGACAGGCACTGTGCTGCATAGAAATCACTGTATCTGCTTCGATATTTATACCAAGCATATGGAGATTGAATCAAACAGATAACATACTTAAGAATTATCCACCCAAATCATTTTTCCCTCACGACTACATTGATGAAGAAGACAGTGTGAAACGAATTGGAATTATATCTGATGATGAAAAGGAAGAAAATCTGAAACAGCTACTCCCCTGGCGACCACGGGCACTGGGTTACATAGCAATCACGTTTTCTTGCTTGATTTGAATACCGAGCATATGACAATTGATTCAAATAGTACACATGGAAATATCTACACAGAGCAAAATATAGAGCTATTCGCAGAAAAATCTCCCTCACCGGAATAATATTTAATTTTGACCCATTCAAGGTCTCGTTTTGCTCAAAGAAAATTATCTCTTGAGCTCTTCAGTGGAGAAGGCGGTAAATTACTGAAAATATTCATACAATTCCAAAATATTCAAGCCGTGAGAAGTTTTGAGACAGTTGGTAAAATATATAACAATCTGGCAACAGTGTACTACCAAATTCAACCACGCCCATGATGACGTGCAACACTTCTCAAATGGTAACAGCTTTAACTGTTCTTATCTTGAAAATGGTTGTATTGTCAGCATTGTTATCGTCAACTTCTAACGTGTAGAGTAAATAATGTTCAAGTTACACGCTTGTTTCTAATCTGACTTACCAAAAACTGTTCATGATCCGATCGTATTTACTAAACGAAACCGATCATGGCTAAAAAACAGAAGATACTGTCAATCAATCGAGCAGTAGGCTCTGAGAATGTAGTTTCTCAATTATTTTCGACGAATAATAACCCATTATTCAACCTGAAGAGAGATAAAAAAGTCTGATGATCCCAAACGATTGTGAATTACGCCCCCCATCACCATTTCCATCCACTCAACCTGTCGATAACACCGAAGCAATTTATAATTCGAAGAGGTCTTCAAAGTATAAATCGCAGTCGAGATAATAATGGCCACTTACCCCATCGAATGACCCGATAGCGATCTAGTCAAAGGAGGGTTAAGGTATCGAAACCCATCTCTCTCCACCTCCGTTATCGAGCTGCTGAAGTGAACCTCGTCGATCAGTTTTCAAACTGGAACTTTCCAGCTAGTCCAATTAGTTACGATATTGAGTTGCTACGCTCCCTCGTCGTTGCTCAACTTTCTCAACATTATAATAATAATTGGGCTCGCCGACTGGATGTTATTCAATTTTCGCAGGTATTCGAGCACCGGTATGTTACGAGAGCAATTGGGTTTTAGCTCGGACGGGAACGGAGATCGCCAGAAGTATTTGTTGTCGGTAGGAACGGTAACGTTCCCGTTTATTCCGATTGGATTACATGATTATAGTTTTCCGATTCGGAGGGTGCTTGCGGTAAAGTGACTGCGATAATTGGCCGAGTGCAAATAGTTTCGGTCGCGCTTGTATTTAGGATTTAGATGTTGGCATCACTCGAATTCCCATCACATGATAAATGATAACTGAGATGAAGGATAGATGTCGCCACCTAGTACTAGAATTAGAGCTACCTACTCATTCTCTACTTCTATCTCCTGCTATAATTTACGCCTATGTTACTAAAAAACCTGTGACTTTATAAAAATATTCATCCAGAAATCTTTGAAGATTCATTACAATGTACCTGAATCATCTAGGATGACAACAAAATATGCCAGATATTTTTGTAGAGGCGTATCACAGTAATCAAATCATTTGATATCTACCAAAATGAAATGGAAATATCACCTAACGAAGTATATTCGAATCAGACGTTCATCTAGGAATCCACCAACACTGCGGAAGAGTCAACTGGTTTTATTTCCGATGGATCCGCAGGATTCAAAAGCGACTGAGTAGTATAGATCATAAGCAAGTTGAATGATTAAAGGTCACTGACAGAGCTCCTCCAGTTCATGTGATGAAATTCACAGTAACTGTAAAACCAAGTATGATTTCCAAGATATAAAATCTTCATCATTGGGAAGGAGAGTTCACAGCTTTGCATGCCATTCTATCACGTCATTACCTCTCGGTAGTGTAGTGGTTAGCATATCTGCCTATCAAGCGGAAGGCCGGGGTTCGAATCCTCGCCGGGCCACCGTGCTGGGTAATCGCACGTTAAAAGGTAAGGCCTCGTTGATCCATTGCTCGCACAAGTTTCGACTTTTGAGGGTTGACGTTCGTCAGCTGGTTAACGAAAACGAACAATTTTAGAACAATTTTAGAACAATTTTAGTTAATTCAATTCAGTTCATTATTAAGTGAAGTTTGGGATGTCCCTAATAATAGGTAACCTATAGTTTGAATTACTATTACTATTTATCTCATGCTTACACTTGGGAGAAAATGCCAAGAACGCTTCCTTTTGTGAATATCGAATATGGAAAAATACGTTACAGGCCGAGATTCTTCTGTCATTCTACCCATTTATTTCTATCCCATTTTCCACTTTCTGAAAAACTTCCCCAGCTCTGCCTCTATCTAAATTCACAGCTTCTCTGTGATCTTTCCTTCGTTGTCAATCACCATTATCTCCAGAGTTATTTTTTCACTTAGCACATGACCCCCAAGATTCTTATGATGTGCACTATTATCATTCCTTGTTATATTCAGAGACCTAACATTATCGTTTCTCTTTCTCCGTTGGAGATTTTCCTCAAACTTCTTCCTTACCGAAATGTATAGCTGAGTCTATCTTCAATTCAAATATTTAATGTTTCGACTATTCAACCAGGTCTCTTCTATATGCAGATTCACACAAAAGGGAAGCCCTGTAATGTTCAAAGAACACCGCGTGAATCAAGGGACAGAATACACGAAGTGACATTCACTTTAAATCCTTGAAGTTTGTAAGCCTCAGAAAAAGGCACTCTCGGCAAGAAGTTCCAAAGCTCAGCTGTTCTATTGAAAAAAGATCCTTGAGCAAGAGAGGTTCGACAGGTCTCCAAGTTCAGAACAAAGAGGTGATGACAATTATGTACACGTCGAGTCATTCGTGTAGATATTGCCAAGGGTGGAACGATTGATAACAATTCAGAAGAGCACCGACCGTGGAAATATCTATAGGAGACAAGTCTCCGACGCTTCTACGATGTTCGAATGAAGTGAGCGAGTTTGTGAGCGAAGAATCACCAACAAAACGGATTGCCTTTCTCAGACTATAGAATCGAGAAGCTCCAATAAATGTTTTGGTGCCGAGTTCCATATATGAAAACTATATTTATTTTTCCTTTCTCCGTTGGTGCTTTTCAATTCATTCCCATATTCTGTGGTAAACATGGTAGTGAATTTCCCGTAAGTTTTCATACTCTTGTACAATATCAAATCTCATTTTATCCGATTGTAGTTGGTTAATAACCTTGACAACTATGGAGAAACAATTCAATAATGAGTTCCAAACAATACCAAACGAATAACTTCTTCCAAAACTCCACTCATGTTCCTAAATATCTCGTTCTTTGTTTTGTTTGGATTCATGAGGATCAAACTTCGAAATATTTTCCTCGTGAAAAAAAATAATATAAGTTATCAACACAGATTGGTTACTTTCAGGAAATAATTCTTGTCTCAATTCTTCCTAGAGTTGAAAGGAACATTTTATAATTCCGATATCTCGGATTCCTTGTGTTTCCCAATTCGTCGCGTCGAGTGAAACCCGAAAAGGCAGAAATCCCTATAAAAATTCTGGATGGGGTCAAGCTATTCGCGAGGGTAGCAGCAATGCGGGCGGGTCTCTTCAACTTTTTATTGTGACATGAAAGGCAACTCAAACAAAGGTGAAATCGCTGAAGTTCAAACTGTCGAAGAATCGACGAGCGAAGGAAATTTTCGCACAAAGGAAAATCGAATCCAATATTTACAGATATTATTGTAGTCCCGTTTGTAGCGTGGGTTCCATTCACCTGAACTGTGTGTGCGTTGCTTTCAGAGAATAACGTTTTACTTGTTTTGAATATTGTGAGGTGAATAAGCGGATGTTGTTTTTCTTTGAGTAACATGGTTGTTTCACGTTTAGTGTCTGATATTGAAGATAAAGTGCAAACTTGGTTTAGAGCCCACAATCTCAAACTGGATAATGAAAAGTCTCAGAAGCTGCACGTAACTACCAGTCAGATTAACAAGAAGAACAGAAAGTAAATTCGAGACCAATTGCAGACACTTGGGGTTACTTGAATTTTGTTAAGAAAGGTGCCCAGTATCCGAGTAAACAACTTCCGTTACTGGGAAAAAGTGCGGGGGGTTGGGGGATGGAACTCATTGGGGGAGGGGAAGTTGAAAAAAATAATGAAACCAATCGATAAATAATCAGTTTTTAACATAAAAACATTGATTGCAATTTTTCATAAAAATGCACCTCTCTCGAGTAATAGCGCAAAGAAAAGTGTGATTTTTGCAAAAAAAAATTTAAAGTTTTTGAAGTTTTTTTTAAATTTACTGAAAATCTGTTAGTATAACAAAAAATATTATATATCACTCATATGAAATATTTCAGTTGACAAATAAAGTGGTTTTTGTTTTATTTTTGTACGATTAATATTAAAGTAGATATCACATGGTAAAAATGGTTGTTTAACGAAAAATGAAGAAACCGGATCGTTCTGGAGTAAATATCTCGAAAAATATAACTTTTACAAAAATAATGATTCTCATCATTCTGCAAGATGACAAAATCGGGAATATTGTGAGACCAACCAGAACCGTTTAAAATGAGAAGAAAAAAGTTATGGGCAAAATAATTTTTTTTCAAAAATTTTCAATGTCAATTTTTTAGCGCCATATGGGCTAAGGTGCTTGAAAAAAAAATTCTTTGGTGTAAAGTCAGAACACTTCGTCCTGAATATGTCCAGTCATTTTTGGCCATATCGGGTAATTATTGTTTATGTTTTGGCCTGCTTAAGTTGGGTAAAATCGTGTATTTTTTGAAACATTTTCAGTTTTTGGCCAGCAGCGTGAATATCATTAATTTTAAACAGCCAAATTTTTCAGCATTCATTCCAGGATAGTTGTATTTCAATGTTTTGTTATAATTCATCATCTGTAAGCAAATTTGTCCGTTTAAAATTGCCAATTTTATGTTTATAACGGTAAATGCTCTTTCTTGTCGGGCGAAATGAAAAAAAATTGGCCCATCCAATTCAAATGTTGCATATGACATGAAATTTCGGCGATAACCTTAGCTTTAAAATTGTTCCTGGTACATCTCGTTATCATTAGCCAAAAAAAAAGGTATGGCCAAAAAACCTTTTTTTTCCATCAATCACATAAAATTATAGGTAATCCATTGGGACCCTCTATTGATAAGTTCGATGAATATTTTTCGTGCAGTACTGTATGTTTAGATGATAAGCCAATCAAATTCTGCTGACAAATTTCAAATCAAAAAAATTTTTTTAACAACCCTAAAAAAGGGTAGTTTTTACGGTTTACGGGGTGTTTTAGAGATTTCCGACATTAAAATCGTAATCAGTGACCCAAAAACCCCCGGTACCTATTTTCACGAAAATTTATTTAATATTGCCCGAGATATTAAATATTTATAAATTTTGGGCCAAAAAAACAGTTTGGCCAAGTTTTACAGCGTTTTGAAGCTTTGCCCAGTAACCAAACTTGTTTACTCGGATACTTGACACCTTTTTGACAAATTCCAAAAAATTTTGAGTTGATCTGAGTGGTCTCGAATTCGTCCTTCATTTTACTAAAAAAATTACTTCCTTTACTGGAGTATATCAAGTGTATTGTTTCTACTACGTCAGCTTAGACACATTTAAAATTGTAGTACTTTGAGTATAGTGTATTTCTATCTCTTTCAGTCACATATTGGTTTTGTCATTTCACTGTGGGTAAATTTCTCAGTTGCAGGTGCTAAATTCATCCAACAAAAAAGGCAATATGAATATTATCGAGTTCGGGCTACAAGGATACTTGTAGACATTCATTCACTGAACTGAAAATTATTACTCTTTCAACACTATTACGATTCACTTCTTGGAGTACAGGAAATATTACCTAACCTCCCCACACAGGCAGACATCCAGCATCATAATTACTGGAATTCGGATGATATAAGAAGTCCTAGATATAGGCTTCCTGTTCCACAAAAAAATTCCCTTGATTTCAATCTTTATAATGTACTTCCCAATCAACTGAGAACGTTGAGTATGAATAAGTTCAAACGTACAATCAAATTGTATCTACTGAATAATGCATTTTATTCTATTGATGAATACCTGGTAAATATTCTAGATGCAACTTTCTGCCTATGAGAACATTGTCTCCCCTTATATATTTGGTTTGAATACGTCATGTTCTTCTCAAATTGATGTACTGTATTTCTTCATCATCATATATGTTTGTATTCACATGTGAGAAGTGATTTGTATAACTCCAAAATGTTTTCGAGTGAACAACTGACCTGCAATGAATATGCATTTATGTATTGATAGGGGAGCCCAAGCGGAGATTTCAGGATTTACTAAAGCGCGGCATAATAATATACAGGGGGATTCCTTGCACCCAGTTAGGTGTTTTCACCATATATGAGCCCTATATATATTTATATATGTCCGCCCTCCAAGAATAAAGGATCAGCTAAGTAAAGGAAAATTGATCGAGCGCGTCGGATTAAGGTAAGGTGAGTTAGTTACATCCTGAAACGTGTATATTCCACTAATCTGACAATTCGAAAAGAAGGAGGAGGGCTACAAATTTGTGAAAAAAACGTGATCTCGACATTCTCGAGCGTGGCTAATTTTATTTTTATCTTGAAGAAAATAATTCAAGAATTGCGAAAAATATTCAATCTGACGATTTCCACAAGCCGAAATAATAAAAATTCATCGATAAAGTTTAATGCGTGCAGCTACGTGATGCCTATATTCCCCTCTACGCGTTTCTATTTCTCTCTCACTCTTTCTCTATATATTGCTCTCGCACTCCGTCCCCACTCTGGTTTCTGTTGCTATGATGTCATAACAGTAGTTGATCACACAGACTCGTTGTTGGTGGCATGATATTGTTTACAACGAATATCCAACGTTTTGAAATTTCAAAAGTATAATTGCTTATAAATATTCTTTTACGAATACAAGTATCCTACCAAAAAAGCATACACTTTTGTTATTTGCAGATAATTGTCAGATTATGAGACTGCAACTTCAGGGCGTGAAGATGAACCATAGATATCTTAATCTGACGCGCTTGTGTATTTCAAAATGACGATTTGTTTTCCACATTCTAATAACGGCTGCGAGTCTGCGTTACATCCAAACCGTCAGATTATTATACGAGAGCTTTTTTCAGGTTAACTTAACATCCCCTCAGAAAATCTGACGCGCTCGAGAATTTTTTTTTCATTCTAAACACTTACGTACGACCACCCTCATCATGGAAACAATCAGATAAACATAGTTAAATTTTTTTAAATATGTAGGACATAGATGATATCAATATCTGACGCGCTCGAGTATTTCCATGCAATAGTTTTTTCTTACATTATTGAAAATCTATAGTCGCTCTCCCCACCGATGAAAAGGTATACATTATATAACATTTTTTTCATCATCTAAGCTTCGCAACCCAATGTCTCTATGACGCTAGGGTAGATCCAGATTTAGCATCGTAGGCTCTCCTACTATATATGATATAGTCAAATAAACGATCTATCTTATCTATCTACTTGGCACTTCACCTCCATCGACACAAAGAGAGAAGCGGAGGTAAAAATCCCATATCCACGCCGAAACAGATATGTGTAATTAGTGCGGTAATGATGGTCGGTAATTAGAGGCGAAAGGTGGCCGCGCGTTAATGCTTCCAGTCGATTCCGGCGACAATGTAATTAAGACCGGAGGAATTAGATTGCCGTCTGCGCTAATAGTTATGCCGGAGTGGGTGCCTCTACCTCGCGATTTCCTGTCGTTTCCCCCTCGATTTCGATGTGCGTTTATTGGGACGACTCTGAGGGAAGCGGGGTGCACGAAGTTTGGAACATCGATCGTCGAAAATAACCGTGATTCGGTGGGTCTGAACTTTTCTTATTGATCGCTGGAACCTAGACCACAAAATATAGGTCATAAATTATACCATTTTTCCAAGTAGCACACATATATTAGACCGATAATAGTTTGATGATACGCAAACATTGACAAAAAATTGTGGATACTATATTATAGCGTATTCACGTTGTGAATATGATGCGCGTAAACAATGCATCAAGCGTGATCAGCACGTGGACAGTTAGTTCTCGCGTTTCGATTGGCTGGCTGCGAATCAACACTCTCCTCGACTCGTTTAGAGAGGAGCATCTAATCCAACGATTTCCTGCGGTTACTTAATGTTCCAGAAGAAAAATGGAAGCTATTTCGAGTGATGAAGACGAGAGTTTTGAGAGCCGAATTCACTATTTTTCCAATATGTCCAAAGGTCCAGAATTGAATATTCACTGTTAACTTGAATATTTCCTCAGAAAAAAGTAATGTAGAAATCTGAAAATTACAGGTTTGTTTTCATATTTTGGCGAAAGTGCCCGAGTCCGAAGGACGAGGGCTCTTTTACAAAATATGGAAATAACCGAATGCAATTTGTATAAGATATCACGCTTGAATGCAAAATTATCTTGTCATTTTTATGCACGAATGTAATTCATTGGAATATTTCACGAATAAAGAAACTCTCAAGAAAACGTTATTTTTTGTTCATTTATACTTTTCTCTATAGATTGTATGGAGCACTCACCAAAACGCGAAATGTTTTTCTATTTTTGAAGTCTATCTGACATTCATTTGTGTTGTTTACTGACGTTTAGCGATACGGTTTCAAATGAGTTGTTATGGTGACTTGAAATTACCGCTGTAAGTTTCCGATACAATGCAATTACCGCTGTAAGTTTTCGATAAATGCATTGCTCTTATGGGACATTTCATATATGAGGGAAATATTCTATATCAGTTTGTAGAAGGAGAGTATCTATAGAGTCATTGATTTCACGGTGAATTTTCAGATCATCAGCATCTAGAAGGGATTGAGAATGAACAATATAATTATTGAGGTCGCTTACAAAGATACTGAAAAGTAACGGACCGCAATGGGATCTTAGGTAACACCACATAATACAGGAAAAGAAGATAAGAGATTATTATTGATGCGTACACATTGAAACCGATCGGTGAGGGAACTCTGTAACCATGTCACTACCGGATTATATTATGAAGGTGTTACTGATTAATTAGAGACATAACGAGAAATCATGCGAAATCCCTAATAATTTTAAAAACAGATAATAAAATTATTGAAATTTCTTTCATTTCCAGGAACGAGAGTATGACGGCGTACTAGTGCCACTGCAAAAATGAAAAATCTTGCCATTGCTACTTTCAATTTGTCGATTGATAGATTCAATCTGTCAATTGCGACTTCTATGCAAGATCTTGATTAGGGTTCAGATTGTTCGGTTGAAACAATTCCACATTATTATCATAAAAGCAATAACGTCAAGTTACCTACGATGTGAATTCCAACTTTTCGGCAGTAGTTGGAGTTTTATATCATATTTCATCTACACCCGTTCTCTAATAATACACTTATATGCCCACAACCTGTTTCATAATGAAATCCATTACGATACAGATTTCCATTACGATACGGATTTTCAACCAATAGAAACCTATTATTTTTCAATCAAGCATGATATGCAAGCTTTGCATTTTGACGTTTGTCAAGTCAAAATCAGTAGGTATTGAATTTTTGAAGAATTGAGTCAATTATCGATAATCGTATGAAAATGTCTTATAGCGGTGATATAGAAGAATTATCAGCGACCCTCAACAGATGTCTTGGACAAGAAAAAAATTCAATCGAAACGATTATATTTTTCATTTGACAAATGGAACACATATGTTTTTATTTTCAACCAAACTATATCGGCTCTGATGTCCGAGTGGTCAAAGACGCCGGCAGTGGAGTGTTACATCCAGGTTCAATTCCTGACCTCGGCAGATTTTTTTTTTAATTTTTTTTCTCTTTTCATTTCTCATTCTTGTATTTTCCGTGGTTATACCAATAATTATAATTTTGTAGAATTTTTCAAAGAGATACGATTGATTACCTACTATTATTGTGTTCAATATAATTAGGTATCAAATAATATTATATTTTTAGTTCTTCATCATTTATTGGGTGTAGATGAAATAGCGTATGCAACTCTCATGTGATGGTTATTACACGATCGTTGCATAATATACTATAATAATATCATTCATACTTATTTGAAGCTTTTCGACAGTGAACATTTTCATTATTGAAAATGTTCCATTCAAGTTACTGCATTAGAAATCATAAGCTCATTTGAAAATTCAGACAAATATTACGTTGAGGCCTGTACTTCACCCAAGGAAAGTTATGAAAACAGAAGACTCATTCCATTGAGTCACATTGATTCATTTTTCAGTTTTGCCTCAATAATGAGAGAGTCTGCTTCGCAACTCAGAAAATTATCGAATGTAGAGGATTTTTCGGGCTGAGAAGAATTCATCACAAGGAGTCGATAAATGGGATTTGCGTTTTATTCACATGACAGGAAATAAACTAGATTTCGATAGTCAAGGGGATTGGTAAAAAGATCGTTCAACCAATAATTTTCCAGAAAGGAATTGTGAATTCAATTGATTTGAAATTAATTCAGTGATTCAATTGGCTTCATTCACTCTGAAAAAAATTTGTCAATTGACAGATTGAATATGTCAATTGACAAATTGAATGTGTCAATTGACAGATCAAAAGTTGCCATTGCGAGATTTTTCATTTTTTTTAATGAATGGCACTGACACGCCCTCGTGAGAAGGAACCCTGAAATCAACTGTGCTTTCTACAGAGAACAACGAATATAACAATGCCTAATCGTTGTGAATAGTATCTGGGTCATTACTTGTGCTAACGATTCCACGTACCTGTAGTTCGGAAAGACAGCCAAGCGAACATTCTCTCAATCAATCTCACGCCTATTTCTTGCGCCCCTTGGCTGTAAACAACCCCGAACCTCTTACAAAATGCACGTACCCGCCGGGGCGGAAAATCAAACAAACAACGACGGGTGGAAATCGAACTGCGGAAATTGATTAATGGTGCCCCCATACCGGCTGACCCGCAACAGTTTTGCATCCGACCTCCGACCCGAACTAGCAGGAATCGTTCGTCAGGAAAGTTCCGTTTTTCTTAAGGGGGGACGCAGGTTAAGTGGCGTTTTTTCTCGCTCGCCGTGGATATATGTTCGTATAATTCGGGAATGTGGGTTCGGTGCAAGAGAGTCGGCATAGTTGGTTGAACGGATGGATCGGTGTGATTTCTCTTCTGGGATCGGGGATAATGTACCGAGTGATTGGTTTATCCATCAGCGGAGTTGTTCGACGGGAGAGGGTGTAGTTTCGGGTAACACGTCGATACTAACGGAGGAGTGCCTAGTTGATTTTATTCGTTGTAAACGCTCGTTATCGTGACACCGTTGACGTCTGTCCTATATGAGTTTTTTTCCTATGGAGATAGATTATACTGGAATGTGATATTGCGGTCGGTTTTTTTTTTTGGAAAGCTAATGGAAGTTGCCTTCGTTCAGTTGTTCAGTGCTATTCTTCCTCTACCGAATTGTATATTTCTTTCAATGATTATTTTCAATTACATTTTGGAATTTTTCCATTTTTCCATACTAGTTGGCACGTGCTCACTTCTCTGATCGTCAATAACTTTTGTGATGCCTTTATATTGTGTAGTTGATAGTACTTAGTTTCATCAGGTTCATCACAAGGCTTTTCCTTTTGTGCGAACTAGAGAGAACATTTGAAAGAAGTCGAACATGTTATAAACCCTTCTTTCACCTCGTTAGACTATTAATTTCAATAAAATACCAAATAAGTCTTCCATCAATTGTGGATAAGAATATTCCTGCAAAATTTCAAGTAGATTGAAGTTCGTTGTCCTATTGAAACTTTGACCCAGTTATTCACCCCTTCAGGGATGGAATTTCGGAAAACCCTTGCTTATGTCCATGTTTCAGATCTGTACGATGAATTGTTCAGGCTGTGCGTTGATCGACCTCTGAAATAACTTCCTTTCCCTTCTCAATTCCGTAAGGATATTAATCTCAATGGAATACGAAACAGTTCTTCCATGTTAGAAAACAATTTTATGCAAAATTTGAGGTAGATTGGACCAAGACATCATGTTGTCCCATACAAATTGAGCGCCAGATTTTCACCCCCATAGGGGTGGAATTTCCTGAAATACGAAATGAAAAGGATGGAAAGTTCCCTATGTCCATTTCCTGGTTCTAAGCTACTTCCGTACCAATTTTCAGTAAAGTCGGTTCAGCAGTTCTTGAGTTATAAAAAAAAACGAGTAACAGCAAAAAAACCGTTTTGAACGATATATAGTGCTTTTTTTAATGTTCCCCCCATTTTATATTTTGAAAGGGTCAACTCAAAAAATTTGAAGTTGGGATAATGAAATTGATGCTTGAATACAATACTTTAAAAGTGAAATTGACAAATGAAAATTCCAAGTTGGCGACTATGCGTCATCTGGAAAAAAAAAAATTAAATTGAAAACGGGGGGTCTTGTGACACATTCTTTTGAAGATGCTGGCGAATAATGTTCAACCCTAGAATATTGAGTCGATATCTTCAACTACTACAAAATGGCGAAACATTTAATAATTTCCATAATACATCATTAACTTCATCATTTGAGATAATAAGCTGAGTTCAGTTCAGAAGATGATCGATACGGTTGCTTTGAACTTCTTGACATGAGAACAGCCTATTCAATCTTTCATGTCGTACATTCTTGAACACAGGCACGTCGATAATTTTTATCTGTCAATTCCACTCCAAAATATAGTGTTCATGCATCAATTTCACTATCCAATTTTTCAGTTTTTCGAGTTAACCCGTTCAAAGAATGAAAGGGGGGAGAACATTAAAGAAAGCCATTGTATATAGTTCATAATAATATTTTTTCTACAAGCCTCAGTAAAAATAATATTTTTGACGCATGCTGCCAGTGTCTAATATGCCATTTTATGACACTGGTGTTGAAAGTAAATCGTTTTTAGCACTAGTGCTAAAAGTGATTTATTTTTAGAGGAAATATAAGAACATTTTTCAAAATGAAGTGTTCATTCAATTAAACGTACAATTACTGAAACTACAATTATGATAAGAAACTCCATGGCCAGTCCCATTGGTAGATGTAACAGAATTTATTTTGGTGAAGCTTGTACCAGGGCAGAGAACAATGTTATCCGCCGAAGTTTTGGACAAAATTTGACCCGCAATGTTCTGTTTCCTTTGTAGCGAGTCTTCTATATAACCCTCTGCTACTGTACTGGACTTCCATCCACCGTGTCTTTTAATTGTAGTAAGACTAGCACCAGAGTCCGCCAACAATCTTGTTGAGGAACGACGGAAACAATTTCCAGTATGAAGATGGGAATCAGGCAAATTTAGAAATTCAGCAATTTTGGCAGTCATCTCACCAAATGTGTTGATTTCAACTGGAGTCCTGGCACTTTTATTTTTAATGCATTTTGTGAAAACTCTTGAATGATTTATATCCACTGGACGAAGGGCTAAGTACTCTTTATAGTACCACTTACAACAAAGGTGCGTGGCACATTAATTTTTGTGTCTGGTATAGGCACAACTAGTGAAGTTTCGGAATACTCGATATTATTCAATGTCAAATCGCACAGTTCCTCTCGACGACAGGCTCTGAAAACACCAAAAATAGCAGCAACTTCCTGCGTTAGATATATTCCATCAGGGGCTTCTGCGAGAAATTTGTCGATTTGTTCCCTTGTCAATACTTTTGACTTTTTCGGACGATATCCTTCAACCTTTCGCTTCAAAAAAGCTACAAGCTTGTAATATCTGCTTGTCTCATGATTATTTATGTTTATCATCGACTTCAATATAGAGTAATTCTACCAAAGCGTTGACGATTTCCTTATTTTGGACTTTTCTTCAGAGTATGCAAGAAGCACTTTTTCACTGGCCTCCTTGCCACTGACATTTTTCTGATCACACCATTTCAAGAAACGATCGTTTGAAAACTCGTACTGTCGCTTTGAATCACTAGGCAATAATTCAAAAGCAGCTTTATTGTCAGCTTCTTCAATTTCCGGTGGTAAAAATTCATTTTCTGGACCACTTTCCATCGAGGAACGAAGACACGCGAAAGAATAATTCGTGATTTTTTTACGTTAGTAAACAAATCAACAAATTCTGTTTTTGATTACCTTGGCAACTTGTTTCATGAATAGATCAGATGAAATTGGATTCAAAACTGATAATTTCGCGTCTATTATTTGATCAATTAATTAATGTGAAATAGGTATGCGATAATTTGTAATTTTAATGGTGTTCATAAAAAAAAATAGTGTATGATATACCTGCTAGAAGTGATTTCATTCAGTTTGAAGGGATGGAACACTCCGCCTTTGGCGTCGTATCCCAAACTTTCCTTCTCACAAAATAAAATATTACTTTTAGCACGTATATCATAAATAACTATTTTTACTGACTTGTTGCTTCGAGAAATATGAATGAATTAACACTGAATTTACTATGCAAATATTATTCATTGGGTATAAACCTATGCTCTGAACATTCTTTCCTTTGTCCTCCCATTTTTCAGTAAATTTTTGTTGATTTTTTTTAATGAGATAGAACTTTCTCATTTGAGCTTCGAACAATGCATTCCAACAGATTTTATTAATATCCATCGACCTGCCCTCATTTCCGATGTATAGATCTTACGGCGCTCCACTGATTATATCATCCAGTATTCGAAACAGTACAGTTATTTATGTACCAAGGAAGTGGATGCGTTTATGCCCTGAGAGCGACGTTTCACAATGCCAAGGACATCTGGTGCGAAGCTTCGTTTGTTGTCACTTGCAGTTATATCAACCGCTGGAGAAACGTTCCCTTCCTCTATTCAGAACCAGAGGACTCAATTCCGAGGAAAACGAAATCTTATTTATAAATTCCATTCCAGACAATTGCACCGGAGCAGTTACTATGTGAGCACCATCACGAATTCACCTGGAAGCCTTTTCATCCGCCGAGTAAACTGTTATTGCCCTATTTATGTTTTCGGAATATTGGAAACTTTAAGTTCACTTTACAAACATTGCATTCCGTAGTATGTTATGATGTTATTAGGCCCTTACTTTATTCTCCTTCAGTGCAGAGGTTGTCATGCACATTTTCAAGAGGAATGCATAATTGAGATGAGAAGATCAGATACGAGGGGATCTGGAATTGGGGAAAAAATTGCGCTCCGTTAAGAATCAAGAAATCTTTTCAAAATAGATCTTGGAATCTACGAAAACTGTTTTGTGGCAGTCTACACTCGGAATCAAATTATTTGGAGAGAAATTTGGAATTGTTTGATGGACTGACATTCTGTCAAAAATCAACTACTTGCCTGGGAAATACCACGAAGGACGTTGAATGATACCCTACATGTGCCAGTGCGGGAATTCTTCGCAGGATTCTTTCCTGTTTGAGTTTCTTGACGAATACGATGCGGGATAGAGACACATGCCAAAAACGTCTTCTGTGAAGAATTCTGAACTGAAATCTATCGAAGACTGTCAATCCATTGACGAACAAGTGTTCACAGTAACAGTATTAGTCTCGCTTCATAATGAACTAAATCGACACTCGAAAGTAATGAAAATAATATGGTTTCCTCGAAAAACGACGATAATTATTTTGATTTCCAACTTTCAGAGGGTGATTGAGAAGGGTGATGTCGTCACGATTTTGAATACATTGAAACTGAAACAGTTCAGAAATATACGTTGGTGACACGAAAAAGGGAAACAGAAAAAATGTGTGGTATTCGAGTTATCAAATCGTATATAAGAGTGCAAATTCTTTAAATCACGTTTCATGTTGTAAGCAAATCCATTTTTCCATTGCATTGGGACCCTCGATGGTGGTGAATATTTCAAAAATAACAATTTTTTTTTACCATCAAATACCAGCACAGACATGAAGAATACAAAAAACAATTCAAGAAATTCCAACCCATCGGATACCTACACAATAGGTTAAGGAGCTACTGCAGGAAAATGACTACCCCCTAAGCAAATATCATAAGGTATAATCATATAATGTAGATAGTATCTAAGCAATGAAGACACAATAGTAACTTGGTACGAGACGAAACACTTTGTTTCCTCGTAGTTTTCTGGGTTTGTAACCTATCTAATCTGACAAAATAAGAATTAATATTGAAATCTATACAAGTGTAGAAGGGCAGATTTTCAATCAACCCCGAAAAGTTGTAATTGAAGAACAGTTCTCTCTGGATAAAACAAGTCCAATTAGTCAGCTACTTCTCGTATAATATATATATATATATATATATATATATATATATATATATATATATATATATATATATATATATATATATATGTGAAAATACTTACCGTTCACGTTTCAGAAACTAATTCCGCTTCCGTTCTCAAAACTTGTACGCAAATTCCTGTTCAATGGTCGAGACGTTTCACCGATACATTTTTGACCGCACGAACAAGGAATTTGATAAAAACCTTTTTCTGTACTTATACATTGTATAATTCATGAGATACATTACTGAGTATTTTGAAGAAACCTCATCAAACATAGGGTTTCTTCAAAATAGAAAGCTGAAGAAATAGGTTGGGTACTTCACTTCCAACGCACCAAACTTGTTTTTCAAAGAGTTGAAGCAATGGATGCCAATGAATCATTGGTTTATAGAGATCAACGACCCTAACGCTGAACTGATATCACTCGACTAACTATTCAATTCGTTAACAAGGTTATCATTTTCAGAAGATATTAGTTTGGTGTTTGGGTAACTGATCTGACACCAAAGGTTCCAATCTCACCAATCATGAACGAACCATGCTTTTTAAAAAAATGTGTCTAACCAAGGAGATACAATTTTTCCTTGGCAGTTATTCTACTGACTAATTGGGAGATGGTGTGAAAGGATAAAAAACAGACTAGAAAACTATGAGTCATTCACATAAATGTAATCATACTTTGCGGGACGTGTCACTACGTCGAATTCCTATTACGTCGAATTCCCACTATGTCGAATTCCCAGTACGCCGAATTCCCACTACGTCGAAAAGCATCCCCACCACTTACGTCACCAAAACACGATCGTTATCGAAGCTGGATCCCATTCGACGTAATGGGAATTCGACGTAATGGGAATTCGGCGTAATGGGAATTCGGCGTAGTGCCACACCATGCACTTTCAATATCAACAGCACAGCGAAATTCATCCTTCTTTCAGGTTAGGTTAGTTAGGTTAAGTCAGATTGGGTTAACAGGAAATTGCAGAATATCCGGTAAATTTTGCGAGTGCGTATCACTACGTCGAATTCCCATTACGCCGAATTCCCATTACGTCGAATTCCCATTACGTCGAATGGGATCCAGCTTCGATAACGATCGTGTTTTGGTGACGAAAGTGGTGGGGATGCTTTTCGACGTAGTGGGAATTCGGCGTAATGAGAATTCGACGTAGTGATACGCACTCATACTTTACTTTAGCTATATATTGATAAATATTTTATTATAAAGTCTTGGAAATGGCTTCAAATTGGGAACTGAAACGTCGACTAAACTTCATTTTCAGACGTTCTAGAAAGTGGAGGCTACTTAGAAACATATTTTCAGTTATTGTTTCACTAATTTTCAATGTATTCTTCCTCCTGAGACAAAGCTTTTTGTCGGTTATGGGGGAGTCATGTGGTGAAATAGTACTAGTATTATATAATGAGAACTGAGACAGCGAGCACTTTTTCTCGATTTTGTAGGAATACTTCGATGAATTCGCTGCAGTTTGGTTTGTAAACCACAACAACACTTCATATCTGTTTCACTCTTCGCACTTCTGTAGTGTTTTAAGTTATAAATATTTCCAAAATAATCATTTCAAATCCAATACTCATAAGACTCCATAGAATTAATATTTGTTGTTCACCTTCCGGTTAGTTCAAAAAAAATATATAGATGGCGACCACTTCGAGGTTATAGGCCATACAGAATCGCATCTGAAGCGTTCCGACCAAATCGCAAGCTTGGCTTGTACAATGTCATTTTTAGGCGGTAAATTCAAACTGTAGGTTGATGTACATTTTAAGTGATACACCTTTGTAAACTTTCTCTGTTCCTGAAGTGAAATTTGGGCAGTTTCAATTCCATTTGATATGGCCCTTCTCTTATCTTCTTGTTTGTCAGGATGGGGATATTCTATTCCCTTGAATATGCGAATAGAGAATTTGGGAAAAGAATCCTTATTGGTTCAGAAATGGAAAAAAAAAATTTTTTTTTATATTATATCATGTGTGATCAATACAGTGTTTAACTTATGTAAAAATGAATTTGTATCATTATAAAGAACTGATAAAATATCTATTTGAAACATTGTCATTTCGAACAATTTCTGTTGCGTTGTCCTACAATATGTTTGCTGATTAAAGTAACAAAAATGTTTGTGGTCGTTTGAGAATATATATATATATATATATATATATATTTGTTTTTTCAAATTATTTTCTGGTGTTTTTGTGCTGATGAATTTTATTAATATCGGATGGATCATGATCAGAGCAGTTGAAAACGTTCGTTCCTGCAAAATTCGGTTGATTAAAAAAACTATTTGAACAATAAATAGATAGGCTTACATCACTTCTGAAAAATTTGGATTTTTCGTCTCCAGAATAAATATCATAGACTGAAATAATGATTTTTACATTTATTGATTGATTTTATTGAATTTCATACAGAGTGTAATAATATATTCCATTGTATTTTTAATGTTCATAATCAATATTTCACATTCCATGTTATAAGATAATTGTATTCAGTAGCTTTATTGCTAAAAGAACTCATTATTATTATTATTATATCATTATTAATACATCAGTGGTATTTTCCACTCTTCCCGAAATAAGAAGTGTTTGGGTATTTTTCATGTTTTCTCCGCGTACTTTTGATGAACATGCAAAAAGAGTAAGCTTATTTACTTAAATTATTTTGGTAAATATCGAAGTTCTCCGTTTGTATGTGTTGAGAATAATGGATGTAGATTGCTGATCAACAAAGAAGCCTTCAAGACCAATTGGGTGACAGAACTTTATGTTCTGAATTATTTAGAGATGAGAAGGGCCATATCTCCAAATTGAATTGAAACTGCCCAAATTTCACTTCAGCAGCAGAAATGGTAAGACCAGAATGTTTGCAAAGGTGTATCACTAACGGCCAGTTGCACCGCTATTTTTTAAGTTGTGCTTCATCTGAGCCAGGCTTTGTTGCTCTGGATTTGCCAATCAGCTTCCTTGTTCCTCAACGATTGAGCCAAGCTTACTTGAATCTCTGCTGAGTTGGAGCGGTGCAACTGGCCCTAAAAATGTATATCAACCGACAGTTTGAATTTACCGCCTAGAAACGACATTATACAAGTCAAGCTTTATATCAAGATTACGAAAAATTGACCCCAGAAGATCAAAGTGCCGCCTTCAAGTTGCGCTTCTGTATAGATAGGGTGTTCTGTGACGTGGGTCCCAACCCCCGCATACAGTTCTAGTTTGTGTGCAAGGAATACCGTTTCGCAGTTCCATTTCCATGTACAGTGAAACCATAGATCTAATGAATCATTATTCCGGACTATTCATCTGTCTGCGTCACCGCTAGCAAACAAGTTGTTTTCGTGGAAACGCCAATATCGACGGAATCAACTTCGCACCGAACTGCGCACAGTTCCACTCTCACAATATTATCCGTCCCTTCCGATATATGGAGGCTGATAATTAGATTATCCTCCTCCATTATGACGGAGCCGCGGTGCAAAGATTGCTTGATTAATGTTTCCATTATTACTCCACGGTTATTATTTAATTAGGCTTTCTGGTTGGCGATCAATCACTTTTTCACTAAATTAATCATCGGGGACGTGAGGAATGCGTTTACGGGTGGGGGTGATCGGGGCAATGAACCTTTCGTGGTAACAGAACAATTATTGTCGGAGGTAACAGGAGAATCAATCACTTCAGGATAAGGAACGGAAAATCATTTCATCACACTTGTCACTCGCCCCGGCTTCGCAGGGATGAAAAATGGTTATTGTTAACCCTGAGAGATAGACATATACCATCGCACCACAAAATAATATCTTTCCAACAGTATGTAGTATATCATTTTGATCTTCCTCGTAGGGCTCAGCCAGCATTCGCAATGAGTGACTTTTGTTTTATACCTTGTAGTGATAAGTCTTCCTCTCCAATTTAAACACTAAATAGACGTAACCGTTTGTTTTACAGTTTAATTCCTGGGTATATCAGTTTACTATTCGGAACCCGACAGTTTTTTTTTTTCTGTTCAGGAAAACTATTCCACAAGCCCAATAAGATCCATTACATGTTCACGTATGCCCCCAGATAAATCAAACCTTCCATTCTACATCAAAATACTTCGGACTTCAGCAAAGAGTGAAACTCAACATTGAGAGGTCTGTCTCATCAGAGATTGTCTGTCAATATCAGGAAAGAATGACATACAGAAATTGATACCTGAAAGTGGTTTTCTGCCCTTGAACAGCTATTACAAAATTTTCTTCGTTAATATGAGAGCCAGAAAATATACAGCCACCTTTCACTGTGCTATAGGGCAATAACAAATTCAAAAATCATTGAACTCTCAGTAATTCCAATGCTAACTTATCTCTAATGACTTATTTTGCTTTTATCTGCAATGTGTATTCGTTTATGAACATATGTTTCAACACTATAATGATTGTTGATTCTGTCATAATTTTGATATCTTAAATAATTAATTTTTATTATACTTTTGATTTTGAATAATAATTAGAGTCCTAACAGGAGATGAACACGATTTAACCTCTCACCTGCGTGATCACATACAGTGTGCATACATACAGTGCGTTTCTTCAATGTCCCCACCCCTTTTATTGTTTGAACGGGTCAACTTGAAAAATTGAAACTTGGGATAATGAAGCTGATGCATGAATATAATTTGGAGTAAAATTGACACATAAAAAAATCAACTAGTGAATGGGCGCCACCTGTAAAAAAAATTTTAATGGGGAGGAGGGTCTTGCAATACATAATTTCGAAATGGCGGAACATTTAAAAATTGCCTGCACACATCGAAGTTTGACTTCATAATTCCAGGAAATAAGCTGAGTTCACTTCAGAAAATGCTCGAAATGGTTGCCTTAAACGTCTTGAGATGATAACAGCCTATCCGATATTTCACGTCGAACATTTTCGAAAACACCAAGGTCGATATATCTACAAATATTTATTATTGTCTGCCGTACATTCAATATATAAGCAGATTCAGTTTCGTACACCTTCTGCCTCGAATAGCCCCATAAAAAAAGTCTGAAGGTGTCGAATCTGGCAAGCGGGCTGGCCATTCCGTGGTACCTCGATGGCCAAACCAACGACCATATCCATATCTAATTCACTGGGATTCACTTCAACGATTTCGGTGATTAGAGGATCAACAGTAAATGCCAGCATATTCGAATACAATTCCCCTTTTGAACTTTGTTCAATTGACCATTTTGAAGATAGTTTACGTGGTACCTATCTACTTATGAAATAGAAAAATAAACGAGGATATTTGAACTGAACAATGATGTTCGTTGTACTGACTGACTGATAAAGAAAAACGAAAATTTCTAAAAAAATCTATATTAATGAGTTTGTTTTCAGGAAATTATCGAATGTTCCGTCATTTTGGAGTAGGTGGGGGAATCGACTTCATATTCTAGGGTTGTGAAGTATTCGTCAGGAGTTTCAAAATGATGTATCACGAGACCCTCCTTTCCATTTTTTTCCAGATGGCGCTCAGTCGCCTTCTTGAAACTTCCATTTCTCACTTCAACTCCAAAATATCCATGCATCAATTTCATTATACCAAGTTTCAATATTTTGAGTTGACCTGTTCAAAAAATAATACCTCTCGCATTTCATGTCAATGATCGTTTGAGTGCTCTAATTTGGAATGTTGGTTTTCTTCAAGAGCCTCATGAAAAGTCACGTCCCATGGTTCAAATAAATTTCTTCTTTTATTCTCATCGTATCATGATGGAGACCATCTGAATTTCATCGATTGAATTTTTTTCCCATCTAATATAATTTTTTTCAACGTAAAGGTATATTGATTCATCGAAACAATTTTTTGAATGAATGACCTTTTCACTGTCAGCATCCAGTTTTCGCAACTATCATAATTGAGTAATCAATACCAATATTGCTATAAAACTCAGAAACAACAAGGCAAAATTACAATACCGATATCGAGTTTCAATTCAATACTCACGTTATATGGGTTTTTCGAATATGTCAGCTGAATATAATTATTATTATCAACAAATACTGAAATCCTAATATTCTTTCTATGTTTCAAAACAAGATAAAATCAATTTCAGGGACTTGTTAATTTTTTTGTGAGGAGAGGAACTATTATGTGTTTTTTTTTTTCTGGATCAGGAAAGAAAACGTTAAGAAATAGTGACGGATTACTGATGTTGAAATTTTGAACGGATAGACAATGGATATTGTATTGTTGAATTAATAATAAACAATATAGTTAGATATATCAGTTCTGATATGGGTGAGCACTGAGTATTATGTAGCTAAATCATGCAGTTGGAAGGTGTTGGGAAATATTGTATTCTTGATAGTGGTCCATTTCGAAACAGCTCCATTCTTCCACTTACGGTATAATGACTCAACCTGAAATCGAAAATCAGCCAATGTGAGGTGCTACACACCATAGTTGATCAATCTCCGAACATTGCCCCGCTCCCCCGCCCTGTCGCTTGTTATTAGAAAAATTACCCTTGAATATTTTATCTCGCCATGTAATTACTACACAGTTGTGAATGAGTACAATTCCGTCATGACAGTTATAATCGAAAACCCACCGTTATTAAATTAGGAGTCGAGGGGCGGGGGTTCGAATGTTGGCCATCAAGAGTTATTAAAACAACCGCATGGACAAGCTAGAGGGGTGACTAACGTGTTTCCTCGTGGTTGATTCGTCGTAATTAGCTGGTTTATATTTGTCACCGTTATTTTGCATTGTTGACATGGGTGTACATGAGATTATACAGGGTCTTTCACGACGAGCGTTCGTTAGGAATATATGGTGAACGGTTCAAAATGAAAACTTGAAATTTTGTGGTAGTGGGTTTTACAAAATGGCCTTCTCAACTAAAATATTTTCAACTTCCGGTCTCTTTCCGTTATAGCGGAAGTTGAGGTAAACTTCCTTATTTCAAATGGAACACCCTGTATTTTATTACATTTTTCAATTTTTCATCACATTTTAGGTCCACTTTCTATAACACTTTCTACCCAAATTTGTTAGTTTTCGAGATATTGATTTTTTTCAGAAAAATTTGACAGTTACAGCACCACTCCGAAAATATCATAACTCATAGACAGTAACAGTTGAAGATGTGAAATTTCACAGAATCACACCTTGAGCATCAAGTCATGAACAGGTTTTTCGAATTTTCGAAAATAATTCACAGGGTGGTCGAAATCTCCATCTCAAACATAACATCGAGAAAACTGATGAAACACGATTTTTTCAAATGGAAACCATACACTATTCTATTATTTTTGGATACTACGAATAAAAAGATATCAAATTCATGAAGAATGTCCTACACCTAAAATACACCTCTGGCAAGATATATCCTTTCGGGAAATGTTGTCGAATATCTTCGATTGTTTTGGGAAACATAGACGTTTCTTCTCGTGCAAGAAGTTATCCAGGTAGCATACATATATTGGACCAATATTGGTTCAATATCATGGAAATGTGGCCTTGATATTGAATCAGAGCTTGGGAAGAGCATTAGCACCAATGGTATGAACAATGATTCATCGATAATAATAGAATGGGGTTACATAAACTTGTTGAAAGTTCATGCAGGGAGAACCCAGACATTGTTAATTTTCGAACTGAAATTAACTATCCTCGAAATTGAGTATTTTTATGAAGACAACGAAGTTTGAGGAACTATTTTTGGAATTTCCTCTTACCGATCAGAAAAAGAAGGAAAATACTTCCTCAAGAGAAATTGAATCAAAAAATTTCCCAAACACACTCTGTTGAAAGGTGAGATAGACACGGCTGTCAATAAGCCGTCAAACCCGTGAATCCTGCAAGATTCACAGATGCGATTATCAATTGCTCCTCCCTATTGTTATCATTTATTTGAAAACTGGACCGAAAGGTAACTAGTTATTCATGAAAAATAGAAATAGAAATAAAAATATTTATTTCAGGTAAACAATTGAACATGCATACATTCGTCATAGATAGAGATAAGGATCACATAAGATAAAATATAGTAAAATACGCTTCACACAAAGACATAATGAACATACAAGTGAGGTGAATATCATAATTCAAGACAACATGGACATGTTAAAATGAAAGAAGACAAATCTAGTAATACCAGTGAAATTATCTTTTACTCTTGGAATAATCTGCTACTCACATGCACAAGTAACCACATGTTCCAGATAATCATCTACAGAGTAAAAACAATGCTGTGTTAAATAATTACGGATCTTAATTTTGAATGATGTACAGGACATATTATCATCCTTGAATTGCTGTGGCAAAGCATTATATAATTCTATACCCAAAAATCTATAGGAATTATGTGTTTTCGTAAGTCTGAATAATGGAAGACACAGATCATTTTTTTTCCTTGTATTATATGAATGGATATAATTGTGCTGAATTCTTCGACATATCATATTTTTTTTCATATAAAGAAGGCACTCCAAAATGTAGCAACATGGTAATGGCATGATGTTTAATTTCCTGAATAATGGTTTACAGTGATCATCATATTTACTGGATGTTATTATTCGAATGACTTTTTTTTGCGCAATGAATATTTTTTGGCTGTGGCATGTATTTCCCCAGATTATCAAGGCATACGTCATTATGCTATGGAACATAGCAAAATATGCCATTCTTAGATGGTCTGTATCCACATTCAGCTTCAGCTGTCTGAGAGCGTAAGTGGCTTTCGCAAGGAGCTTAGATAAATTCTCAATGTGAGGAGCAAAAGTTAATTTGTTATCCAGTATCAGCCCCAATAGTTTAACATGATCATCAGATGGGGAAGTGGTGCTCATAACGAGACTCTGTGTTTTAGATTCGTTGAGGAATAAATAATTACAATCGAACCAATTTTTTGATAATTGTTCCGCGTGGTTAAGTGTTTGTGCTGCGTTGTTTTCGTGGGAGTCGCTAGTTATGTAGGTTGCATCGTCAGCATAAAAAATTGTTGTAACCCTCTGGTCAAAATTAGAGGACAGGTCATTGAAATATATTATAAATAGCAGGGGCCCTAAAACGGAACCTTGTGGGACACCAAAGTTGACTGCATGACACGCGGATGTCTGCTGTTCGAGTTTTACATACTGGGTACGATTTGCCAAGTAGGACGAAAAGAGGTTCAAGGCAACTCCTCTGATTCCATACCTTTCAAGTTCTGTTATCAGGATATCGTGACGGACTGTGTCGAATGCCCTCGTAAGGTCGTAGAATCTCGCATGACAAAATTCCCGGCACTCGAAAGCATCCGACACAGTCTCATAAAACGCGCATAATGCTGATGTCTTCGACTTCCCTGTTCTATAGCCGAACTGATTCTCGAATAATATTGAATTTTTCTCAAAAAAAGCAATCAACCTTTCCTTTAGGATAACCTCGAAAATTTTCCCTAAGACTGGTATTATGGAAATTGGTCGGTAACTACCTGGGCTGTTGAAATTTCCTTTTTTATAGATAGGTGTCACTTTGGAAACCTTGAGGACATCTGGGAAAATACCTGTACTCATACAGAGATTAAATAGATTTGCTAAAGCAATCACCACATTTTCATTTATGAGTTTTATTAGAACCGAATGTAACCCATAAATATCCGCGGCCCTAGAATTTTTCAGGTTATGAACAATTTTCAATATCTCTGATTCACTGGTTGGAAGTAAGTAAAAAGTCAAATGGTTTACTGGAATTTTTTGCACGAAAGACTCGAGAAGATTTACATCAGAGTTCACAGAATTTTGCATTAAGTTGTTCATGCAATCTTCAAAAAAGTTGCCAAAGTCCTCAACTGATAAATTGCTCTCACTCTTCAGGTTATTACTTTTGCCTACATTTTTATTTATTATTTGCCATGCTGACTTTTGTTTATTTTTTGATTCAGATATTATCTTATTATTAAACTCTACTTTTTTTCGATTAATAGAATTTTTGTGTTCCTTTTTCAATTTATTTAGTAATTTGAAGCTTTCAGGCGTCCTTGTCACTTCGGCAATAGTTTGTACTGCGTCCAATTGTGACTTCAAATTTTTAATATCAGGCGAATTCTCAATATACTTTTTAAAGTTGTTTTTCGAAATACTTATCTGTTTTTCTGGGAAATGGTATTTGTAAAGATCTGACAGACAGATAACTATATGAGCAGCTTGTGCTTCTGGATCTAAATGGGATTCATTCCAGGTCATTTCATCTAATGCAGCAGTGAAACCAGAGATAGATTTTTTTGTCATTGGTCGACAAATGATAGTGTTACTAGGTTTTACAATAATATCTTTCATTGAAAATAAAATTCCTCTACGGTCGGACAAATGCGGCTCTATGACTTCGAGACTCAAACTATCATCATCTAAATTTGTGAAAAGATTATCCACTCTAGTTCCACTGGATTCAGTTATTCTGGTGTCAACAAAAACTTTTTCTAGCATATCATGTGATAAAAAAATATTTTTGCATTCAGTTGCTTTATTGTCATTGCTCTTGAAGTTATAATTGAAGTCACCGACAGCCAGTACCTTTTTATTGGAGTTTATTTTTTCTGATAATAATTTGTCCAGATTATTTTGAAAAATATTACTATCACCATCGGGTGATCTGTAGACACAACAGAAACTCATCTTCATATTTTTGAGTTCAAACAGCGTGAATTCAGCATCTATTTCCGCGCAGAGATCTTTTACACAAATGTTGTGGAAATCTAATTCGGTCTTGGCATAAATGCATATCCCACCGTGAATACGGATCTGTCGTATATAACTTGAAATTAGCCTATATCCTGAGAATACGATAGAGTCTACGTCTTCCATATTTAACCAAACTTCTGTCAGTAGCAAAACGTCAATATTTTTTTCTTTCATGAATAATTCTAACAAGTTCACCTTATTCCTAATACATTGTATATTGATATAAAAAAATGTTATTTGTCTGACATCATTCGTGTTATCTGGGGTTACCTGTGAATGTGAGTTTATCTTAGTCCTTGGGATCGTCTGGAGTGTCTTGGTCCTTGTTGGTTGTTCGTCCACTGTTTCCGGTAGTTTCCCAGGCCTCGTCGGTATAAAAAACGGATAACTTCCGATCCTGCTGGCCACACAGCCGGATCCATTGCTTTATCAAAATTTGATTCGTCAATTATGACCTTGAATGATGTGTAGTACTGTGGGTACTTAGCTTCTATTTTTTCTGCCATGACTTCGGGAAAACACGGCTTCAAAAAGTTGATGATGTCTTCTTCCTTCATTTGCACATCTAGCTTGCATACATGGAGATGTACCTTCTTTGAAGCAACTTTGAGGGGGCAGTTCATATCATTCCTAGTGCCAATGACAGCTTTTCTGGCTTTCCGGTTAACCGGTATCCATTGTTTCTGAGTTTCCTTATTTTTGGCCAAGTTTATTATTTTCCAATAATTGAAATCATTATTTGTAGTGATACCACTGATGGAATCATTTTTTTGGGCTTTCACTATTGCTTCCTTCACCTGTTCCGTGGTTATATGACCTTGGTCCTTATAATTTGATGGATTTTTGGTACTACAACTTCCTTTGTGTGTACTCATTTGGTTCCCTGCGTCCAAGTCCAACTGGGTCGAACTGGCAACTCCGCATTTTGGGGCATCGTTAGCATTAGATGATTTTATCATCTGTAGTAACTCTATTATGATGTTTGGTTGCTGATAGTTCTTTCCAATTCACTATTAAGACGTTTGGCGCAAATCAACTCTGTATTTACACATTTCAATTCGCATTGCAATGAGGTTATGTTTACCTTATCAGATGCCTCATCGTTAGTTTTGGAATTATTGTCACATAAGTCAATGCCGATTAATTTCATGGCACTGTCACTAAGCTTCACACCTTCTGGCACATTTTTCGATATTAAAATTTCGATCAAATCACTTTTTTTTTAGTGAATTTAATTCGCGAGATACCTGGTCGCTTGTCGCCATGTTGCCATGTTGCCATGCCATTCATAAAGAAATGAAGAAGAATTGTTGTAATATAAGTAATGACTTATTGTCACATTCGCAAATAAACGTTCATTTTCGTTATTTAATTGCGAATTGATATGCACTTTCCATAGAAACAATATCCAAACATAGACTGACACAAAATAAATTGAGACTAGTCTGGCAACTCAATCTACTAATTGTGTATTCACAGTTCACGCAACAATAATGTTGTCCATTCAACAGTTATATTATAAATTACAAGTATTTATTACAAAAATCATTATATTGAAGCAACGATTCTGGCCGAGGCCATAAAAACTATATTCATCGATAATCAGTTACAAGTACCCCTCTAGGGACTGTCAGATGTCAGGTTGCTGTTGAGGTGAAATCATATTGTGTATTACATATGCACGATCTGATATTCACGTATGTTTTGATATAATACAAAAAATTGTGTACATTACTTGTGTGAAAGTGTAAAATGACACTTTGGCACTAGTAACGTAATATTTACTGATAAGATTTTTCATTACAGCAGGCTACTCTCGCGTCGAGCACTGCTGCAAATTGCTGCCTACTATAGTCCGAACGATATCGTATTCCATTTTCGGTTATAATTGCACGAGTGCATGAATATTACCGATAATTTTGTTAGAAAGCGTGATATCTAAAAATTGCAAGAGTTTATTTTCATATTTCGGCGAAAGTACCCGAATCAGAAGGACGAGTAGATTGAGTCTTTTACAAAATATGGAAATAACCGAATGCAATTTTTATAAGATATCACGCTTGAATGCAGAATTATCTGGTCATTTTTATTTACGAATGTAATTCATTGAAATATTTCACGAATGAAGAAATTCTCAAAGAAATGTTATTTTTTGTTCATTTATACTTTCCTCTATAGATTGTATGGAGCACTCACCAAAACGCGAAATGTTTTTCTATTTTTGTAGTCTATCTGACATTCATTTGTGTTGTTTACTGACGTCTAGCAATGCGGTTTTAAATGTGTTGTTATGGTGACTTGATACGATGCATTTACCGTTGTAAGTTTTCGATAATTGCATTGCTCTTATTTTATACATGAGGGAAATATTCGTTCGGAGGCCTCATTCCAAATAAGGGCAATCTTCGACCCGATGAGACACTGAAGACCTCTCCCGAATCCAATTCAACCCGTCCTCTCCACCGATCAACTCGAGTGCTGTTGTTCGCTTGTCAGATATACTCGAATTAACAGTAACTTGTTGGCCGGGCCACTTCTGTCTGTTCGTCTGTCCTCTCCAAGCATGGCACTCGAAGGCCGCACTCGAACCCAGCACTGTTTGCCAATTAGTAGATTAAAGCCTGATCGAGGACCGAATTCTACTTCATTGCCCCGATTCGGAGTGTTCAATGCGGAGTTCGACGACGCGTGTTTCGGTTGCCAGTGTCTTGATGGAAATATGAATTGAAGATTTATATATATATATATATATATATATATATATATATATATATATATATATATATATATATATAAATTCCTTTCATGTTTCGATGAATGCTTTTCCAGAAAAACGCGTACAAAAAACAAGAAAAACCAGTAACTGGATTACCACTGGAATGAAAATATCTTGCAAATATAAAAGGCATTTGATCAAAATTGAAAAAGAAACAAATAATGAAAACTTAAAACATTACATCAATAGATACTGCGGAATTTAAAAAAAATCATTAAGAAAGCTAAGGAAATATATTTCAACGACATACTGAACGGCTCTGATAACAAAATTTAAACTACATGGAAAATAGTGAAGGACTGTCTCGGAAAAATGAAAAACTACAATAATTGTTCTAAAAATTGTTCTAAAATTGTTCGTTCCGTTAACCAGCTGACGAACGTCAACCCTCAAAAGTCGAAACTTGTGCGAGCAATGGATCAACGAGGCCTTACCTTTTAACGTGCGATTACCCAGCACGGTTAATAGAAGAATAAGCTATAATTTTTCGTAAACTTATTTGATTTATACCTAAAATTCCTCATAATGGAAAAGAGATTTACCTATCACACAATGGGTCACAGTTTACGGAGCAAAAAGAAGTTTGCGAACAGTTCTGTCACTTTTTCACCAATGAGGCGTCTGCTATGACATCTCAATTGTCTAGCCCCCATGAATATTCAGATTTCCTCAAAAATGTCGGGTTTAATAACATCCACTCTTTCTTTTTTCACCTTATCGGTGAAAAAGATATCCAAACCGTTATAAGTAGTATGAAAAACAAAAACTCCAGTGGGAAAGATAACATTCCGATTACTCTAATTAAGGAGTGTTTGAATGATATACTTAAACCCCTAACATATATCTTCAATCTTTCGCTGAGTACTGGCGTATTCCCAGAATGATTCAAGGTAGGAATTGTAAACCCATTATTCAAAAAAGGGAATAAGGAATTAATCTCCAACTATAGACCAGTTACGCTTTTGTCACTCCTATCCAAAGTCCTTGAAAAACTTAAAATTCAAGTGGTTGACTACCTAGAGAAAAATGAAATGTTAACATCATCGCAGTTTGGCTTCAGAGAGGAAAAAAACACATCAGATGCAACTTTCAACCTGATAAACAGGATAATTTCGAACTTAGAAAATAAATAACACAAGAACGGAATATTTTGCGATCTGTCGAAAGCATTCTGACGGATCGCAGAATGTCAGTGAAATTATAGGAAATGTTTGGTGACGTGACAAGTATTAGGGAATCAGGAAGACAAAGAGTGAAACACGGTGTTCCACAGGGGTCAGTTTTGGGGCCTACTCTATTCTTGGTTTATGTTAACGATCTTTTACATAATTTTCCTGATATGACATTTTCCTTATTTGCCGATGACACTAGTATCCTGATAGATACCAAATGCTTGGAGGATCTCGCTCCAACTAGTCAGTTCATGATGGATAAAGTGATTCTCTGGTTCTCTGCGAATAAGCTTCTGCTAAATGGTTCGAAAACTTTCAGCATAGCCTTTCAACATACTCGCCATCCAAGACCTGGCACTGCGTTAAAAACAACTGATGGTGCCATTGAGTCAGTCGAGAGCATAAAGTTCTTGGGTATATATATATATAGATAAAAATTTGAACTTCTGTGAACACATCAACTACCTCAATAAAAAACTGAGTAAATGTATATATGCAATAAGAACCATACGAAAAGAACTCGGGAAAAACATTGCGATGAATGTCTACTATTCCTATTTTCATAGTCTTGCCTCTTATGGGATTGAGTTTTTCGGTTCTTCCAGACTAATAGGTACCACTTTGATAACGCAGAAGAAAGCTATCAGAGCCATTTGTAATCTTAATACACAGGAATCATGTCGACCATATTTTAAAGAACTAAAAGTTTTAACGGTGATCAACTTATACATATACAAACTGTCACTATGGGTCTTTCAAAGAAAAAGTTCTATGGAATAACATGGTGATATTCACAATTACGATACCAGACAAAAAAACTCATTGATATTGCCCAAATATAAATACGATTCGAATAGAAAAGGGTCCTTGTATACTGGTATGAAAATTTTCAATCACATTCCCAAAACGATACAAGAAATAGACCAGTTCAATGTATTCAAGAAAAAGTTGCGTGGACTGCTGCAATCCCACGTTTTTTATCATATAGATGAATTCTTTAACACCAATTTTACTGGATAGTAGGTACGTCTCATTGTTATCTGTAATTTTTTTGTGTTATGTAGTCACCATAAAAAACTAAAAAGCGCTTCCTGACACCTTACAAAGGTTCTCCATAACTGTATTGATTTAGTGTATGCTATTTATTGTAATGGAAGGTGGGAAAGGTTGTGCTATTTGAGATTTTTCTTGATAAATAAAATATAAAGATAAAACATGTAGAACATTTAAAAAAAAGTATAACTATTCTTCTTCGGGTTTGAAGGCCGTCGTTCTTTGGAGTTTCTCCCTGACGTTTCGGTAGCGCGAGTGGCTAGCTTCTCCAGAGGTTCACTCATCTTGACAGTCATCGGAAGAATAGTCAAGATGTATGAGCCTCTGAAGAAGCTAGCCATTCGCACTACCGCAAGGTCAGGAAGAAATTTCGAAGAACGACGGGTTTCAAATCCGAAGAAAAGTAAGTAGTTCTACTTTTTTTGAAATGTTCTACATGAATAAAAATGATAATGGATTGAATGAAAATCAGATGTCGAAAATCTCAGTAAAATATACACTCACCTTTTCAAAATGGAGCGTGGCAGTTTTCGTCATCTCCAAACACAGAAATAAAAGTCAAATTTCTCACACAAATTTAAGTTGGCAATGCAACTAAAATACAGCTGGCGTTGTTTTCAATGCGTCTGTCCGAGTTTCTTCGAATTATAACGTCCATTTTAGTAACTTCCTTCTCGTGTGTTACACTTGACGTGCTTTTAGCCATTTCATTAATAATTTTAAACAAACTCAATTTCAATGCGTTATTTTTCGAAATTCAACCAAGCAACCTTACAAAGTTTCGCTATTTCCGTCCAAACCTCGTGTGTTAGTGAGTATACTTTCTTTCTTATATAAGTACTTTTGTTAAACATTGTGTTATCTTCAGATGTCTTGAGTCTCGTTTGTTGACGATATATATATATATATATATATATATATATATATATATATATGGAACTTCCGGTTGATCCGCGTCTGGAATGTTTTTTTTGGCAGGATCAGGGATCGGACGGTCGATGGGAGGTGCGAACGGATTAGTTCTCAAGTCGGAGTAAATAGAAGAATGTCGGACCAAGAGTGGTTTCCAGGTATTGGGGAGTCTTTGAGAATCGTCGCGTTTATTGAGACAGTTGGGACGTTTTTCGATTTCATTGGCTTCACGGGTAACTCTGGTTTGGAAAGTGTTGGCTGTGGCAACGGTTTTGGTGTTTTTGAAATCTATTTTGTGGCCTGTTTCTGAATGATGTTGAAATAATGCTGAATTTGTGTCAGAATCACTGACTGCTAGTTCGGGTTCATATGCTCTACAGGACACTCGTCGGTTGGTCTGGCCGATGTATGTTCTGGGACAGTTAGAGCATGGTATTTCATATATTCCTTGGGTGTCATTGGGGATTGTGTCTTTGGGTGTTCGAAAGTAGGTGGATATTTGGTTGTTAGCTGTGAAAATGGTTCTGATGTCATGTCGTGTCAGAATTCGACTTATTTTATCAGTAACACCATGAATATATGGAAGGAGAGCCTTTTGACGTTCAGGTTCGTCCTTCGGGGGTCTAGGGTGAAGATCTCGGGTTTGTTGAAGTTTAATAGACTTGTGGATTTGGGAATCGGAAAAATCGCATTGGGTAAGTGCGGATTTGAGCTTTTCCATTTCATTGGATCTATTGTGGTTATCGGTGAGTTTGAAGGACCTATGTATGAGAGAATTCAGAACCGAATTCAATTGTGCTGGGTGATGATGAGACTTGGCATTCAGGTACCCGTTTGTATAGGTCGGTTTGCAGTAGACGGTGTGAGTGAAAGAATTGTTGGACTTCCTGATGAGAACATCCAAGAATGGGAGGGAGTCGTCCTTCTCTATTTCCATAGTGAATTGTATGTTGGGGTGAATGGTGTTAAGGTGGGTCAGGAATGTTTGGTAGGGTTTCAAACCCATGAGGCCAAATGGCAAAGATGTCATCTACGTATCGAAGCCAGCAACTGGGCTTGAGTTCAGAAGTGTCAATGGCTCTGGTTTCGAAGTCCACCATGTAGAGGTTTGCAAGAACTGCAGGATGTTTGCTAGATATCTGGAGAGGGGTTGTGTTGGGCATCCAAAGGCGCTTACTATGGGACGGAGTGGGATGTTCGGTTTGTGTATTTTTTTCAAATTTGTACCTGTACCTGTAAACCACTCTTGGTCCGACATTCTTCTATTTACTCCGACTTGAGAACTAATCCGTTCGCACCTCCCATCGACCGTTTGATCCCTGATCCTGCCATAATTACTAATGAACCCTTAAATCCCACATCCCACCAACCTTCAATCCTTGATCTCCAGTGATGATAGATAGAGATATATATATATATATATATATATATATATATATATATATATATATATATATAGGAAAGTAACTCGTGACTGATTATGGAATATGTAGTAAGTAACCATTCCATTATATTATCATATGATAAATTGTTATATATTATAGACGTCCTGAGGAAGGCAATAAAGATCGCCGAAAGCTTGACGAATAACACGGAGTTTTCTTTGTGATATAGCCCAACACAACTGACTGCAACCCCAAAAGATTCACTACTGTATATATATATATATTTCAAAGACATCTGAAGAAAACACAATGTTCAACAAAAGTACTTTTATAAGAAAGAAACTATACTTAATAACACACGAGGTTTGGACGGAAATAGCGAAACTTTGTTAGGTTGCTTGGTTGAATTTCGAAAAATAACGCATTGAAATTGAGTTTGTTGAAAACGCAAGGACACACGTAAACTCAAAGTATTGACGTATAATTTTTAAAGTTGATTCGTTCCGTATTTCTTTCGAGTAACCCTTAATTGAAGTATAATTAGATTTTCTAACTTGTGAGTACTTTACCTGTGAATATACACGGGCTGATTTGGTGACACCAGTGTTAAACGAACTTTCAAAACAGCAATTTTGCAAACATGATCATTCTCTGAGACCTCCCCATAATAAGGATTCTGGGAGTTCATCCCAACTTGAGAATCATGATTTTGACATTGATCTGGAAATTTGAATATCTCAACTTCGAAATTCATATAAAAATCTCAAAATTTTTATTTTCAATTATTGACTTTTCATGCTCACCATTTCAAGAAATCATTCAAGCAGTTGAACGAAAATCGTATACCAATCCCATACACACCGTTCACTTGACAATTTTATGATCCCGTGCCATATTTCATGAAAGGGGCGGATCTTCTCGTGTGCTAACGTAGTAAATGTTCTCGTGTGAGCGATAAACCGCTAAAATGTTATGTTTTCTCGTTTTTCGTCGAATCACTCGCGAACTCCGCAGGAAACAAATGAACTTCCGAAATCCTTTTTGCGAGAAAATGCAAATGAATTCGCGTTATTCAATTGAAGTGCAGTCGTTATCGAAGCGCGCCAGGTGAGAATAGGGGGAGTTTATAGTCCTCTGGCCCCTCAAATTATTTTATCACAATTTTTTCTCGATTCGAAATGGGAAAGGTGTGAAAATACTCCTTCGTAATATTTTATTCTCAATCATTCGTTTCTAACCTCCTTTCAGATTGAAAATTAACCAATTGTTCACTCAGAAGAAGACAAGGTAGAATATAGCTTTCTCGACATCTCTTGAAACTCTCCAACCTCTATTTCTTCTATTCGAAACGTGTCTTATCTCGATTCACGAAGTGTTTAGTTTTCCGTCATCGTGTAGACACCAATACAAAGCAAGCTAACCCTAAAACAATATCGTAACTACCACAAGTTATCTCAGTGCGTACAAAAGTACGAAATACCAATTCCTTTCAATAACTGAATTATTGATTTGAATCTCTCTAGAGCATAAATTATTTCTGAACAATTTCTCGAGTTGAGAATATTCTCTGGAAAAATTCGCAAATTAAGAAATAATTTCCGGAATCAATTCAAAATCATAGGAGATTGAAGAAGAACATTGCATTTCAGAACTATCCTGAACTCAAATTATTAACGTTATAGACGTATAATATGAATCAAGATTATCGATAGTTATGATAAATTGATACTGAAACTATAATAGTAGTTCATCTACACCCGTACTCTAATAATACACTCAAGTACCCACAACCCATTTTATAATGAAATCCATTACGATATAGATTTTCATTACGATACAGATTTTTAACCAATGGAAACCCATTATTTTTCAATCAAGCATGATGTGCATGCTATGCATTTGACGATTGTCAAGTCAAAATCGGTATAGGTATTGGATTTTTGAAGAATACAGACAAACTTCGATAATCATAACAAAATGTCTGATTCCAGCGATATGGCAGAATCACCTTCGACACCTTCACCCACAGAAATACAGTTAGAATGATAAAATTTTTTATTTGACAAATGCATGATTTATTACTTATTTTTTCATCCGATTTTGTGGGCTCTCTGTAGCCGAGTCGTCTGTGGCGCTGACGTTGATTATTTTGCTGGAGGAGACATTGGTTCGATTCCGGTCTCAAGTAAACTTTTTTTTCTTCGATTTTTGATCTTCTTTTCATATCTCATCGTTTCATTTCTCGAAGTAATACTATTAATTACAATTCTGTAGAATTTTTCAAAGAAATTCGTTAAATTAGTATTATTGTGTGCAATACAATTATAAATATAATATTTGTAGTTCTTCACTATTTATCGGGTGTGGATGAAATAGCGTTTTCAACTCTCATGTAATGGTTATTAATACACTCGCATAAACCATACGAAACTCACCTTCGGCTCGTTTCGTATCCCGGTTTATGCTCATGTATTAATAACCATCATTACACGATCGTTGCATAATGTACTATTGTACAAAAAGAGTGGATATTATATTATTATACAGTTGATTTTTTCTTCGACCAGGTAAATATTTCAGAACTCTCTTTGCAGTATCATATTAATAATCAATTTTAAATATAGAGTATTTTGTCGATATTCAAGAAAAACTCGTAGGCAAGAAACTTCGTTAAATTCAATATTGAACGAATTTGAATCAGTAATTTCAATTGAATACAAGGCAAAAAAAATCGGTTTTGGTGAGACTCGAACCCACAACTACGAAGTGGAGGGCTAACGCTCTAATCATTAGCCACTTGGACTGTTAAATTTGAGGTAATCATTGGTATGAAAACTAGATGTCAGTCCTTCAATTTCCCCAAAAAACTCATTTCTGATCCTCCAAACTTGACTCAATTACCTAGAGAATATTTATGTATTCATGCTCAAATGAAACAACTTGTATTTCGTGTTTGTAGGTAGACATATTAGAATTATGACGTTCCTACAAGGTTGTCCCTGGTAACCAAGTTTTTGGTTCTTTGTGATTGGTGGAATGCATATCCTACATCGTGTGGATATGGAATTATATTCATTCAGCTGAGTGGAATCGCTTATTTATCCGTTTAGTAAACTATAGAGAAATTAGCACAATAACGGGTGGAAGTAGAAAAAATATTTTTTCTCCAAATGACATCAAAAGCGGCATTTTAATGACACTTGGCATGCTTAGAAGTTGTACTTTTTCTGCCTAGGCAGAAAAAGTCCACTTTTACTGCCTATGCAGAGAAAGTTCGTTGCTAGGCAACCTTCCAAGTTATAATTTAAATCAAACTGGTTATTAAAATTGACAATGACATTAAGAAAAAGAATAGACAATCAGCACATCTTCAGAGAGAGATCCTATATTTTTCTTCTGTCTATATTCCATGAATCTGCTGTATGTGAGTTCATATACAGTTCTTGATTTTTTCGGTAAAAGGTTAAATTCCACATCTCGCGCCTGGTCTCTTATCTCAGGTGGTGTTAATTGCATCAATTCATCCTCACTTTGCAGTAAATCCATTTCTTACATGACAACTTTTCAAAATTGACATTGACAAAGTAAACAGTAAACAAACATATTCAACAAACGTCATCAGCGGTAAACATAGTAACGCAGGGCCCAGTTACCTTTGATAAAATAATTTAGTTATCTGGATATTGATAATGGAACGCAATTTAAATATGAAAAAGTTGAATTTGCGTGGATTTGAAACTAATTTGAAGAAAAAATTATATGTTTCACACAGCAGAAAAGCAGATTAAATGCCTTGGCTGGTTTGAACCCCAGCCGCGGCATTAAGGGTCTTCATCCCTGAATAAAATTGATTCAGAAACGATTTTTTTCATTATGATTGATGAAGGGTTGTATGAGTGTATGAAGAAAAAATAATTAAAAAAATATTCTTCAAGTATTAGATGAATGAAAAGGATTTTCTTGCTCATTTTTGGACATTTTTGTACAATTCCACCAACAGAACGAACGAATATTTTGGTGTGTTTTCTGTTCAGTATTGAAGCCCATCATTTACTTAGCTAAACGACTGCCTCACATTTCCTCTGGATGTTCATTATATTTTGTTAATAATTTTAAAAGAATGTGTTGTTTTCACAAATTGGATTTCCTTCCATTACTCCTTTCGATTTGTGAAATATTCAATTTCATCCCAGTCATTTAATAAAGGTTTGGTTCAGCCGTCGACCAGAGAAAACTGATTGTTACTTTCAATTCTGGATTTAGAAATAAAGATGAATTCTTTTTAATTGACACGCCTCTCAGGTTGCTCCTCCCACACGTCTGGTGAGGAAGAGAGAGAGTATCATAAAGCCAGTGTGCAAGGTGGCACAGGGTCGGACTGGGAATAGGAGCTATAAGTTCTTTTGACCAGACGAAACTTAAAACTTTACAATTGCAAATTTTTTCAAGCTCACCTGTCTGTATGTGTGCGTGTTCACGTTTCTATCTGATATCTTCCGGTTGGCTTAAAATTTTACTGGTATCCATCAATGGAGGGTCAATACTTCATGATATTATTATATTGAGAAATACCATGATAGCGGCTGTAGAATGTTGGACGAGTTCAGTTATTTCTGATTCGCTTTCATCTAAAATCGGTATATAGGAGCTTTTGGATTGTAATATCATGGTTTTTCGGACATTTCAGAATTCAACGGGTCAACTCAATGATAACAAAAGAAATTTTTGATTTTAGGTCCCATTCTATTTCAAGTTGTGGTTGGAGATGATGCTTTATTTGTCAATATCTTTCCAATTGTTTTAAAATGAAACGGTTTTTTTGGGGGGCGGCGGCGGCATCTTTGATGTCCCTTTGAAGCGAAAACGTTACAGTGATGGGTAAAGGCGGCAAGGTCCACAAACGAAACTTTAACTTTCCCCTACGAGATCGAATATCCGGTGATTGTAAGGGATTTGCTTGTTCCTTTGGCGGCATTTCCATTGGGAAGTATTATAATTTGAATATTCACTTCAGCTAAGATTTGTATCCAACATTGTCACATGGTATTGGCAAGATATCCACAGTTAGTTCCAGAACTTTGAGAAGTGTGCATTGTTGATTTGAGGAATAATTTTTATTCTAATTCTGTTCATGAAAACTTTGTTGGTAGCTACTTTTTATTTAGTCGACTAGAATTTAAAGTGATTCACGCAGTTCTGTTTTCAATAGTGTTTGTTTTGGTTCAAAGTTTTTTGCCAGAAAAGTGTGCTTACAATCGCGATGCCCAAGTCTACAATACCCTTATCTAGACGTCATAAACGAACTGGACGATCGTTAGCAGTGAAGCGTCAATTACAAAATCTTCGTAGATCGTAGGTATTTTGCTGAAGTTATTCTGCTTGGATATAATTGTTTATATTTTAAATTAGGAGAAATAGTGATCAGAATCGCATTGCACAGGAGATCCATCAGCCCGAAGGGGTACTCGAGGGGTGAGTGAGATTGTTTTTTCAATCAAAACTTTGACTTGAATTAGTTTCGATTTGATATCCTTAAATCTTACAGGCAAGAATATGTAACTAATGAAGCAATGGAAATTGAAGATGAAAATTTTCCACCAATGGAATGTGAAGTTGATGAATCTTATAGATCAATAACGGATATTATGGAGGGTCGAAGAATTGTGAACCTGGGCCATGTACTCAAAGAGTATGAAAATGTTCTGAATCACAAATATAAATGCACGATGGGAAGAATGGATTTCATGAAAGAAACAAGGAAGGGATTAATTTCCTACTTGCATTTTTACTGCGATACATGCAGCAAGCATTATGTCATAACCACTGACTGTACTGGTAAAGCCCTCCAGGACGTAAATAATGCTGTTGTTTGGGGTAGTTTGAGCGTTGGAATTGGACACAGCCAATGCGAAGAATTGTTAGGAGTCCTAGAAATTCCTTTCATGACCCCCAAGAAATTTGTTTCTGAAACCCATCATTTGAAAAAGGTATGCTTGTTGAACATTTTCAACTTCTCTTTTGACACTGCATGATAATTTATACACGTATCATGGGAAAATAATTCATTGTACCTAGCGCCTAATTTTCATTGTGCTCTTTGCGTTACATTTTTTTCAACTCACAAAGTAGGTATTTATTTATTCCATATCATTATGTATTCGTTCTCAGTAGTAATAACTCAGGGACTTTGAAAAATTGTCAGACCATCTAAGCGGGTGGAAAGGGGGTTGAAAATTCGAAAATAATCACAATTCGAGAAGTTAATTTTGTACACCTCTCATATGGAATAGGTTGTTTCTCGTGGTTGAATTGACCAAGAAAGTGATGTATGTTTTCCTGGCCGTGGAAATAGGATTGAGAACTCAAAACTATTATAATTCGTTTCCTTCGTACAACTTTCATATTCAATTTTGCTGTTTCTCAGGCCATCTATGAAGGTTGGAAAATTCCAGAAATTTTTTAAAATTTCTAGACTCTCACATGCATCGAGTAGCTTTGTGTCATGCACATGCCCGGTCAGTTTCAGATTGCTTTCACCAATTTTTCTGAAATCTGTTACTAATCAAGCATGTGCATAACACAATGCTAATCGATGCATGTGAGAGTCTAGTAATAACAAAATGTAAAAATAGCATGAATGGTGATAAAGGGCCTATCCCTTTCAGCCCGCTTTTGAGTTCGTTGTTGAGAATAACAGAAGTAACCGACGAAATCCACATCGTATCAAAAAACTTTGCAGGTAATGGCTGCATTAACTGAAAATTGTCTGTGAATAGTAAACCGTAGTTTTCAGATTCAGTATCAATTTTCTACTCCTGAAGATTCTAACCTTGTTAGCAAAACGCGCGTCGATTGCAAGCAATATAAGTTTGGTGTTGGGGTAATTTATCTCTACAAAAAGTTTCAATTAGATGATTCCGAATTAACCATTTTCATTGAATTCCTACTTGAGCCAATCATTTCATTGAAACAAAATCCAACTAAATGCTGTTATTGCATTGTTTTGCTTTTTTAGGTTTGGAGTGATATTCTTTTTGAAGAAATGAAGAGAGCTGGCGAAGAGGAAAAAAGAATTGCTATAGAAAAGGGTGATGTTACACTAGAGGGAACCCCATTTATAACAGTTATTGGCGATGGAGGCTGGAGCAAAAGGACCTATGGCCATGGATATAATGCATCTTCCGGTGTTGTGAGTTTTATTCTCATCATTTACCTATATTTGTTTATGAAGACGTGTTTGATAGAGAATTTGAATTGTTTTCAGGGAATACTCATAGGAGCGGAAACGAAAAAACCCCTCTTTTTGGGCGTGAGAAATAAATTTTGCTCCACTTGTGTTTACTACCAAAAAAATCAAATGGCCCCAAAAAAACATGACTGTTCTCTGAATTTCAGTGGCCCTTCAACCGCTATGGAACAAGACATAATTGTCGATGGATTCTGTAATAGTTTGGTTCAGCATGGACTGTTATACAAATATTTCATAGGTAATATGGAAAGTATTGATAATAGTTTGGGTTGTCTCAATATTCATGATTCTAGGTGATGGGGATTCCAGCGTATATGCAAAAATTGTCGAAGGTGTACCATATGGACGACAAGTGGTAAAAATTGAGTGTGCGAATCATATGACACGGTGTGTCAGTGACAAATTGCACAAATTAGCAGTAAATACAACATATCCTCTCAACATGCGAAAATTACTGAATGAGAAGGTAGATGGTATATCTAGACTGGAGAGGCTCGTGAAAGGTGTCAGAACGGCCATAAAAAATAATATCAAGAATCCTGAGTGTCTTCGAACAGACATTTTGAATGCTCCTTATCACATTTTTGGTCAACATGACAAATGCGGGTGAGTTGACGAACGATGGAGTTTTTATTTCAGCTAGAATACTTTGTGTGTGTGTGTATGTGTCAGAAGCGCACTCTATATATTTTTTTTTTCGAAGCGGGGGTTGTCATTTGAAATTTTATCCGAAATTCAAAATACATCCCAAGATATTTTTACTGATTGATCGAGTGGTAATGATGCATTTTTGGGAGATGAGCTTTAACCGCTGAACCTCCCCCATAGGGTGCGCCCTTAGTGTGTGTGTGTGTGTGTGTGAGTGCTCAATATCAGAATATATAATTGATTCCATTCAGATATTTATTGATATATCGAATAATTCAGCACATTCTGCAACAAAAAGAGTACAGAAGTGAACTTGATACCAACAATTGAAGAAAGATTTTTTCTCGAGATCAAAAAAATATTGGAGCCACTGGTCAGCAAATCGAACCAACTGTCACACAATCAGACTACAAATCAAGCAGAAAGGTATAATATAGATATTTCTTTCATCTTATTCAATAACATGGTATTTGATTCCCAGGTATATGTCTTTGGTGGCAAAGTTCTCTGGGGGTAAAAGGATCAACTATACAAAAAAAAATTCGTTTTCTGCCAGAGCTTACGGGGCTGCATTATCCCATTTAGCGGGGCCAAGTTGGCATACCAAAATTTGGAAAACAGCAATGAAAAAAAATCCTGGAAATATTATGCAGAGAGTGTTTTCAAAGCGAGAAAAGAAGTTATTGGTACAGAGGAAAAATTGTTCAAAGAGAACGAGACCTAAGAAGGGAATTTCTGGACCTGATATGCATTATGGACCAGAAGCAGCTCAACCGGATATTTCCGAAGAAGAGTTGAAGTTGAAAAAAGAACAGTTTCTATCAAAGTTGAAGGAAAAAATTTCAAGTGAAGATAAAAGAAGAATGATAGAAGAACAGACGAGGGGTCAGCACGAGAACAGGATGTGGCACGAACTCAGGTTGAATTATCTGACTGCTTCTACATTTGGAACAGTAATTAAAAGAAAGTCGAGCACACCCTGTCACAATTTGGTCAAAAGACTCTTGTATAACAAGAAAGAACTGAATACTGCAGCAGTTATTTTTGGAAGAGAAAAAGAGAAAGTAGCAATAAAAAAATATGAGGAGGAAAGGCATTGTAAAGTTCATAATTGTGGGTTATTCATTGACGAAAACAATCCATTTCTTGCTGCTTCTCCCGATGGATTAGTAGGAGAAGATGGACTGATCGAAGTGAAATGTTTATATTCCATCAACGGAAAATTGAAAGATGAAGAAAATACATCCACTAGGTGTTTTCAGATTATTGATAATGAAATAAGGTATTAATCATTCGAATCCGATCTTCTAATATATTCAATTTCAATAATTATTCTAGGTTGAAGAAAAATCACAATTATTATTATCAAATCCAAGGGCAGCTGAATATAACCAGAAGAAAATATTGCGATTTTGTTATATACACCAAAAATGATTTCAGCATAGAAAGAATACATAGAGACGTATGTGTCTGGGAAACAAAAATGCTTCCAAAGCTAAAATCATTTTACGTAGATTGTATTCTACCCGAAATTCTGGACGGGCGTCTTCCTAGAGGAATGAGAATCAGGGATGCTCCTGATAGAGAAAAAATGCAAAAAAAAGAAAGAAGTAGCATTTTTTAATAGCTTTTGATATTCAAATAAAACATCTAGAAAAGAATTGTCCAATTTCATTTATTTCCAATAAATGCATTCACATCGGTTGAATTGAATCATTCATGGCTGATATTGACTAATTTTGTCTTACCTTTTATATGGAATCATACGTATACGATGAACCTTTCCTACAAAAAATTACGTTCAAATCGAAAGAAAAGTTTTCAAGATAGTTTCGATGAGATCCTATTGATCACTATTATCAACTGTTTCATTCGATTTCAAAAATATATCCGGCAAATATATTCCCAAAGAGCCCTAGATGAAATATTTTTTAGAATCAAAGACTATGAATAATAAAGAAAACTGATAGTGTGAAAGGTCTCTTACTCGAAAGGCAAAATCTGATACTTTATTTTTCAATTTTCCATTCATAATTATCACCTGATCAACTAAACACCCCCATGTTTTCGAAAAATTTCAAATTCATGCATTCATTTTCATAAACAACCAAAAGGCAATTCTTAACAAAACACGACCATGAATCAGGGAATAACCCGTAGCTATCTTGTCGCTACCATTTTTGAATTCTTGAAATTTGATGGAAATTTCATTTACCTTCAACCCCAAAATACCACTCATATATAATTCGACAATCGAACACAAAACTCGTTTGCCATCTCGAAATCCTGATTTACGAGCGAAAAATAATTTTCTCCGAACCCAAAAACCGCTGCATAGGTACCATAGATCGCGACCATATTTCACAAAACTAGTCTGCCATTTTGAATTTTAAAATTTCAACAACAAATCACGCCTGAAGACTACAAAATATCGATTTTAATTCGGATCGGTCCATAATCACAAAACTCGCCAGACACCTTGAAGCCGTCATTTTGATTCATTACAAAAGATTCATAATGTTGATCACGAAAACCTCCACGTACCAATTATGGATCGAATCAGACCATAATCAAGTCTTGTTCAACTTGAATTGAAAATTTTTTACAAAATATTTGTAATCTCAAACCCTAAATCAACCCCGAAAACCTCAGAGCAATTATGAATCGAATCTGACTATAATTGAATTCTCGTTCAACTTGAATTGATTATTTTTTACAAAATATTTATAATCTCAAACCCTAAAAAATCCTCATAGCAATTTTGATTCGAAGCGGACCATAATCACAAATCTCATTCGCATCTTGAATTCATCAATTTTGATAAAAGCTTCTTAATCTTCGAATAATTTGCAATTGCCGTGCAAACTCTGAGATTAATACGATATCGAACAGGTTTGAATCTGAAATGTAATTTGAAAGAACGAGCACGACGGTGAACTGAATTCGGCCCTGTTATGCCTGAGCGTGGCCAAGTTAGAAGTAGGGCGGAGTTTGTATTTATTTCATCAGGCGAACTCGCTCTGCCATCTAGCGATATACGTTCTCGTAACTAAAGGCTAAATACTCTTAAATCTTGTGCTTTTATGCCTAGTAAAACAAATAACTATTCATTATACGCTTGATATCTATATAGGACGATACTGCAGTTACTTCAGTTACAAATATGAGTGGTATGAAAACATAAGAATGTTCATTCCCCAATCAATAGTTCCATTGGATCATCTGGAATTCTCTCCCAAAAGAGATAGAAAAATACATAACCAACTGTATAGAAGACCGTAATGATTGGTGTTGATTTTTATACCTCCTTTACTCAACTCTAATTTGTATTATTTTCAATTTGAACCATTTATATCAAACTACTAACTGCTTTTCGATTACAAGAAAATCTTTTGTAGATTCTTGCACAATTATCGGTTATAATTGCACGAGTGCATGAAGATTACCGATAATTTTGCAAGAAAGCGTGATATCTAAAAATTGCAAGAGTTTATTTTCATATTTTGGCAGAATATGAAAATAACCGAATGCAATTTGTATAAGATATCACGTTCGCATGCAAAATTATCTGATCATTTTTATGCACGAATGTGATTCATTGGAATATTTCACGAATAAAGAAATTCTCAAGGAAATGTTATTTTTTGTTCATTTATACTTTCCTTTATAGATTGTATGGAGTACTCACCTAAACGCGAAATGTTTTTCTATTTTTGAAGTCTATCTGACATTTATTTGTGTTGTTAACTGACGTCTAGCGATACGGTTTCAAATGTGTTGTTATGGTGACTTGATACAATGCAATTACCGCTGTAAGTTTTCGATAATTGCATTGCTCTTATTGGACATTTCATATATGAGGGAAATATTCAGTAAGATGTCATACGTCATGTGTGAAATTGATCCCAAAAATCGGCATTTTTTCTGAATACATTGATGTGTTTCGTTCATTCTCGACTATACAAATCATTCAGAATTACTACAACAATTGACTTCAAAGAGATAGCATCAAGGCATTTTCTGCTTCCCAAAATATCGATGGAAACGAAAACCTTACAATCCGATGTGAACCATAATCATGACTAGTAAATTGCAATAAATCATTTTAATATCGTCGAAGATACGAGAATTTCGTTCAATCGATAACAGCGTTGAAATAATTATAAGCATATCGAGTGCGGAATCTGCATCCTATGATCAAATTTGTAGCAGATATATTCATTACTCTGACGAGTATTCAACAACTCTGGTTCATTTTGATGAATCGGAATTGATTAAATTCATTTGGCTGTCGAGAGACAAATCGATGATTATCGGTTTAGATTTGTCAGTTATATTCGGTACGATTAGAGATATGTCGGAAAAATCAACGACACAGCCAAGCAGATTATTACTGTGTGTCATCAATGGAGGTGATGGTGGATATTAACTTGTCGGAAACTAATGATAGTCCAGTATACTCTGTCGAAAGTTCATCAGTACTATATACAAGCCATCGAAACAATATTTGATTACGAATGTTCAACATGTGACGCGTGATAGTTTTTCTACTTCCAATTATAAATTTACTGATTTTTTTATAGTGTACAAGACTGAAAGATGGATGATTGGAGTTTACTGAATTGATATAATTGTTTCCTACAACCACATAAGAAAGTAATACATATCGCATCCTCTACTCCCATGAGAAGTAACCTTCAACCTCACTCGTGCGGAAAGTTACTCTTCGAACTAATACGGAATAGTAATTTTCCTTACAAGTGCGGAAGGTGATTCTTTCCCGCACGCGACTGCCGTTAACCCGAACGACGCGAAGCGGAGTTCGGGTAAGCAGTCGAGTGCGGGAAAGACACTTCCTGCAAGAGTTAGGAACCATACTTTTTCTACAAGCGTAGGAAACGAATACATTTTTCCAATTATTTATTCATGCAAATGGAAACAACTAAAAAGAGTAACATTTTCTATCCACTAATTATTTTTAATATTTATTGTAAATGTACAATTTGATGCATTATGTAAATTTATAGCGGAAGCCAGCATATTGTTTGAAGATGGCTGATTTCCTGAAGAAGAAGGTAATTCGGGAAATACATTATCGAAAGAAATCGAATGTGCAGGCACAGGCATCAAATCGTCGCCGATCGATATAGACGTGGATGATTCTAAAATGCACCCGGAAGACGATGTAGTGTTCAAATTGAGAATTTTGTTGGACATTTCTTTTTTTCGATTGGTGGAGTCTTCTAAATACCATTCTGCAACTGAAGTCGATTTCCATCCTCCTAGGCGTTTGATATTAGTTATACCCACACCACAGTCAGCAAGTAAAGTGGCTGAGGAACGCCTGAAGCTGTGACCAGTGTAAAGCTCTGGATTTTGAAGGCGCAGATATACTGCTATTTCGGAGGTTATCTTTCCTATGGTATTGATTCCTACACATTGCACAGTACATTTTCCACTTTTGTATTACAAGAATAAACGACGGTGAGGATGCTCTCTTGAACTTAAATGTACATAATTTCTGTGTACGTTCAAAAAATAACCATCATTTGCTTCTTCAGATATCACGAAGGATCTAGAGGAATGATTTTTGGAATCCTTGATGTTAACAATTATCAGGTTTTCTTTGTCGTCTATGTCGTCAATGGTGGGTTTTGTCAGCTCTTCTCGTCTGCAAGCACCAGCTGATCCAAAAATAGCTACTAACTCAATCATGAGGTATATGTCATCGGGTGCTTCAGTCATAAATTTTGAAACGTCTTCTTGAGTGGAGATTTTGGCCTTTTTCGGTCGAAAACCGACATTATGTCTTTTAATGAATGTGATTATTTTGTAAAATTTGCTGATATCCAAATTTTGCTTTACTTTGAATACACTCTTCAACATTGAATATCTTGCCCATAAAGTATTCGGCTTGTTGTTTGGTGTTTTCACTTTTTTATTGTTGCACCATTCAATAAAACTCGTGTATTGCTTCTCATACCTTTGTTTAGATTTCGTTGGCAATAACTCTAAGTTCGCATCTGTAGCTGCTTGCACGATTTCTTGTGGAAGTTCTTCATCAGATGAATAATCCATTGTGGCAATTTCACTGAATCGAAAATTTTATATAAGTAACGCTTTGTCTGTCACTCTGACAATTACAAACAAATGTGTGTATTGATCGGCATGACAATATCAATTGTTACCTACTCGTTATCAGATCAATCAAAGCCTATATATAGGGTGATTTCCATAACAATACATTTTTGTTTATCAATATTTGTTCATTTTGTTAATAAATAGTGCAAAATTATGGATGATTTTGAACAAACTCACTTAGTGTTGCAACAAAAAAGCTTGAACTTTCATATTTTGTCACCCACCACTTATATTTTACGAGGATATTAAATAAATGTTTTTCCCGCACTAGTGTGGGAAAAACTTTCCCGCACTAGTGTGGGAAAACTTTTCCCGCGCTAGTGTGGGAAATTGACACTTCCCAAACTGAATTGCGTGCGGGTAGAGGGTGAATCACGCACGCTTGTAGGAAAAGTACTTTCCGCACGGCTGTCAATAAGCCGTCAAACCCGTGAATCCTGTGAGATCTACAGATGTAATTATCGATTGCTCTTCCTTATTGATATCATCCATAAGAAAACTGGACAAAATAGTAATCATTGATAAGAAATAAAGAAAACAAAAAAGTGTTGACGACGAAATTCCACCCCACAACCTTGCGGTTATCTTACCGGATACACAACCAACTGACATGATTCAGTTTTGAATTGACATTATCAGAGATATCTACTTTCATTTCGTAAGTCGATTCACATGTATCTAATTATGACAATTCTTGTATTTTCATTTCATTGGAAAAAATTTCGTTTTGCAACGAAAGCCTAAAACTGCTAAATAATTGCGAATTCATGTGCACTTTTCATCAACGAAAAATATTCAAACAGAGACCGTCACAAATAAAACGTGATATTAGACAGGCAACTCGATATACACGATCTTTTATTTACATATTGTTCAATAAAATGTGTGGTGGTAGAAAAAATAGTGTACATTACTTGTGCGAAAGTAGTTTTCAATATATTATATATTCACTTGAGTTAGGATTTGAATTATACTACTTACAGAGAAGGAAATTGTTGTTCACTAGGGCAAGCATTCTGACACGTCATTAATGTGACCTATGATTTTCGACTTTCATGATAGAATATCTAAGGAGATGAAGGGTTCTAGCAAATGCTCTTTGAATGAATATTTCCCTCATATATAAAATGTCCCATGGGAGCAATGCAATTATCGAAAACTTACAGCGGTTATTGCATTGTATCAAGTCACCATAACAACACATTTGAAACCGTATCGCTAGACGTCAGAAAACAACACACATAAATGTCAGATAGACTTCAAAAATAGAAAAACATTTCGCGTTTTGGTGAGTGCTCCATACAATCTATAGAGGAAAATATAAATGAACAAAAAATATCATTTCCTTAAGAATTTCGTCATTTGTGAAATTTTCCAATGAAATACATTCGTGCATAAAAATGACCAGATAATTCTGCATTCAAGCGTGATATCTTATACAAATTGCATTCATCGGTTATTTTCATATTTTGTAAAAGAGCCCTCGTCCTTCGAACTCGGGCACTTTCGCCAAAATATGAAAATAAACTTGCAATTTTTAGATATCACGCTTTCTTGCAAAATTATCGGTATTTTTTATGCACTCGTGCAGTTATAACCGACAATGCACCAAATTATCATCTGAAGCAATTCGAAGTTATTATTTGTGAAATTTCACCAGGAATAATGATATGATTTGCAACTTCCTCTTCGCCATGCCTTGATTGATGACTTGCTGTGATTGGCTTCAGGAAAGCCTCATTGTCTATTCTCCTGATGATCCACTTTGTTGAATCATTCCAGACGAACACTCATTGGTTTCGAAAATGTCAGCATGTTCAGGGAAAAATAACTGATACCCACTTTTGTTCTCGTGGAGACAATTAGTATTGATTTTTTCTCCTGAAGATACCAACTTTGTAACTTCATACCTTAACAGGCAGGATTTTTTCCAAATCGACGAGAAAAGTGACGGATCATACCTGTTTTGTTGCTCGAAAAATAAACAGGATCTTGAAGTTTGATTGGACACAGATCTGTTTATTATTTTTCGATAACGGATCCATCTACCCGAGAAGACTATCTTTCAAATGGTAACTATGTTAGTGGAACGCGCGTCAAGTCCGAGTGATATATCGGTTGAAATGGATCCATAAAGAGAGTTTTCACTTCAACACCAAAGATTCTAATCTCTTCGTTCCGTGCTAGATAGGTCAAATATTGACCGCGGATGATGAGAACTATAAAAAGACTGCGTGGACTTTAGTACAGGTAATAGGTTGCGAGCTACTCGTGTCCATAATGCATAATTAGGCAGGAGTTATTTTATTTCATAGATAGTTGCAGTCTGACGTACTTAACCTAAAAACACAAAATACTCACAAAAATGGCGAACGGAAGTGCGGCCATTTTGTGAAAAACCGTTTGGGCCTGTATCTCCGTAACCGTGCACTTGAGGCCCACAATTATAGGGACCTTTTTTATAGATAATTAAATTTCCTATCTTCCTCCTATCTGATAATTTTTTTTGTAGCACTTACCGTTCACGACTTATATTATTATTACTTTTTGTTTATTCACTTTTTTACCGATATCTCTTCAAATAATTTTTTAAACAATAAATTGTTTATAATGAAACTTCTGAATCGATAAATTTTCTACAACTTTTATTCAAAACTTTTTTCTTCAAAGTTAATATTTTTGAAGTTACAACGCGTTCAATGTTGTACTACCGAGTACGAGGTTATTAAGAACGAAGTATGCACAGCGTGGCAGAACTGGCTGTGGCAGAGCCTGTGGGTGCCTAAAAGCAGGATTGGACTGTACGGTAATCTGTGAGAACTGCACAGAGGAAACGTGCACTAATCAGCTGAAAGTAATCGTCAACAATACAGAATTGTGCGACATCGATGAAGATATTGGTAATGATTCTAACGACAAATTAATAGAGGCGTTACAATCTTTATATGCCACTGACGAAGATAACGAAGAGGAAGAGGAGAATGTAACCAACATCGAAACTTCACCACCCTCCAAACGCCAAAGAGTCAGAGAAGACATATGATTCATTTTGGTGTAAAAATAAATTTCACATATTCTTCAATAAATACTCCATTTTTTAATTTGCGTGTTTAATTATGGCAGTAGTTTTTAAATTAATTATAGTAATATTTAATTGTTTAAAAAATACAATGAAAAAATTTTAATGGGTATTCGCTATTTCTCGCAGGTAAGAACTTGAATTATCAATTATTTATTAAATAAAAAAAATCTAAAATTCATATTTTTTTTATTATGTATTGGATACATACATATGCATACTTCGTTCTTAATAACTTTGTACTCGGTAGTACAACATTGAACGCGTTGTAACTTCAAAAATATTAACTTTAGAGAAAAAGTTATAAAGTTATAAAAGTTGTAGAAAATTTATCGATTCAAAAGTTTTATTATAAACAATTTATTGTTTGAACAATTATTTGAAGAGATATCCGTAAAAAAGTGAATAAACAAAAAGTAATAATAATATGAGTCATGAACGGTAAGTGCTACAAAAAAAATTATTGAATAAAAAAGATAGGAAATTCAATTAACTATATAAAAGGTCCATTTTTGTAAGTATTTTGTGTTTTTAGGTTAAGTATGTCAGACTGCAACTATCCATGCCATAAAATAACTCTTGCCTAATTTTGCAAAACAGAATCCTCTATTAACTGTATTACTTCAAAAAAGCAAACAACGCACGCGTTACTATCAATATACACATTAAAGAGGTACTTCCAGAGGATGATTCTTGTGTTCTGATACTAATAACCAAAGCAAGAGATGTTTAGTGGCTATAAATTCACAAATCATTCGACATTCGTCCGGTTCAGGAAAAAAATTCCAATTTTTCTGAATGCCCTATATAATCATTGATTCATGAATAACAAGAATTGAATGGATTGTTTGTTCACTTTGGCGAATGCACAATTCCATATTTGGCGGATGCGCATTTCTAAATTTGGCGAATGCTCCAGAACTTTGCTGAAATTATATGATTCGATGTGGGGGATTTCTGATAATTATATAAGAATTGGGATCGAGGTTCGAGGTAAGGAAAAAATAGCACTGGTAGCGAAAAGCTCTGAAACACAGTTAAAGATCTTTCAACCAAAAAGGCTTATTTTTCGCTCCATGACTTCTACTGTGATAGTTTTTGAATTCTACCCGATTTTTCAATGTTCACCTGAACTCATTTGCCTTCTTGATGTATTATTTTTTGTGAAATTGTGATGTTTGTATCTTTATATTTCATGACATGCATTTTTATTTTTTTACAAGACTTTGTCAATAAGATACTGATCTTCCGACAATAAAGCATATATTATATAGATTTATTCTCTGAAAGAGAGTAGAAATATATAACAGTACTATACTATATGTACATACTACTATAACTATTTCGTTATCTGATTTCATATTCGTTCACAACCCAATCGAATTTGTCATACTCGAAAACGAGTGCCGTGTTATTCGAATGCCGGGCGAATTCCACTGACACAGTTGATTTATTCGGAATTCGAGAATAACAATATTCCTCCTATGACCGATTCGATTTATATATTTTGTAAACTACGTAATCCGGTTTCGGTCCCGTGCAGAATGTGAAATATTTTTCGACGTGCACGCGTCCCTTTGCTAAACAATTATTAATTGTATTCGGCTTACGTAACGTCATTTTGTTTTCGGGCTCGGATATTATTTTGTGTGATATCCGAACGCTGTTTGGCTGTTAGTTTTTGCAGTGATGGAAAGGTGAATCAATATTCTGTTAACAAATAATTGTACAATATCAAATTTTTTATGTTTTTTATAAAGGAAATCATATGAACTCATATAATTTTGATTATATATTATTTTCAAAAATGGTCTTCGGATGACTTCAAGATTGAACAGAAAATTTTATTCAACTTCTCCCCACCAAAAAATACCATAATTCAGTTGAGACTGAATCAGATAATAAAGCATTTCAAGATGTTTGGCAGAAAGGAATTTTTTCAAATGGTAGAATTTGGGTAAGAGGCATCTCAGTTTTCTTATTGTATGAGAAATTTGAGAAATCTATCTCAGATGCCTATCAATCATCAAAATTTGATATATTTTGTTTAATGAATTTGAAACTCACTGTTGATTTTGAGTGGATCCATAGTTGGTAATGAATTATTGTAACAAGTGAATGGCAGATAAAATGTTTTTTTCAAAATTTATTGTTAATAGGTTTTTATCAAACCACTTTTTTATTTTCTTCAGATCTATTTGAACTATATCTTCAGTTCATTCCAACTAGTTGCAGTATAAGAAATAACAGGGTCATCAGCAAAATTATTTATTTGACCAATATCAGGTAGCTGGTAGATTGTATAAATCATTTATATAAATATTAAATAATAACGAGCCTATCACGCTTCCTTGAGATTCTCCATAGCAAAATGTGGCAGACTCACCTATTGTGTCATTCATTTCAAAATATTGAGTTCTATCTGTTATGTAACTTTTCATTAATTCATACGCGGTTCCTCGAATTCCGATGAGTTCTAGTTTCTTGAGAAGTTAATAATGATTTACAGAATGCTTTGGAAAGATCGAGAAATACACTAAGATGGAGGCCAAAAACTATTTTCAGTCCCATTTGACATTTTTGAATGATTCAGCATTCGGTGAATTCTGTAATGATTTGTCAATGGAGAATTTGGTTCAGTGATGGAAATATTGAATTCGAACTGGTTTGAGAATTTTCTATCTGCACTAGTTAAAATTAATGACGACTTGGTGAAAATAATAGAATGGGGTAACATAAACTCGGTGGAATTTAATGCTACGAGAACCCAGGCATGTCTCTTCAGATGTCAGGAGTAACTATTCCTACAAAATCAAGGATCTCGATGCTAGGAATCACGATCAGTGATAATCTCTCATGGGAAAACCATGTGAGATCGATCGCTAAAGGTGCTTCCCAGAAACTTGAATTTCTATTACGTGCGAAAAAATACTTCACTTCTCGTTAGCTTCTGATGATCTACAAGGCTCAGATACGACCTTTCATGGAATACAGTTCTCATGTGTAGAGTTCGTCACCAAAACATTCACTGAGGCTTCTTGATTCTATTCGGAGAAGGCAATTCGTCTTGTTGGTGATTCTTCGCTCACAGACTCGCTCACTTCATTGGAACATTGTAGAAGGGTCGGAGACTTGTCTCTCTTCTATAGATACTTTCACGGTCGATGCTTTTCCGAATTGTTATCAATCGTTTCCTCCTTGACAATATCTACACGGATGACTCGACGAGTACAGAATTCACACCCCTTTGTTGTGAATTTGTACACCTGTCGAACCTCTCTTGCTCAGGGTTTTTTTTTTCAATAGAACAGCTGAGCTTTGGAACTCCTTGCCAGAAGAGGTTTTTCCTGAGGCTCACAAACGTCAGAAATTCAAAGTGAATATTAATTCGTATCTCTTGTCTCTTGATTCAGGCGGTGTTCTTCGAACATTACAGGGTTTCTCTTCCGTGTGAATCTACATATTTAAGAAAAGTTGAGAGATCAGAAATTTTGGAATGTCAGAGTGACATCATGATCGAGAAACACAATATGACAGGTGAAAATTCCTTGTGAAATTTCCCTCAACAATTATCCGACGTTTGCGAAGAACCCTCCTGGAATTACCTTGAAAGATAATTTGAACTAGGATTACTTGGGATCTCCAGTTTATGATAATTGGAATGCTCTGGTACTCTTTCCTGGAGTCTGTTCAGTTCTTCTCGACGAACAACTGAGTTTTTGCACTTCAAGGATCAAAAGTAAAGTTTCAATCTATGATTTCGGGGGTTGAAGTGTCACTTTCAACCCCTAGTGATCTCTTGGTTCCTCAGGGATTGGAAATAGACTCAAAATCCCTAGACATTTGAAAAAAAACATGTTTTGAGCAATAGACGAATTATTTTTTATCGGACACAGTTGTTGCAGTTGAGATGCTTGCAAAAATATGATCAGAAATGATATTTTTGTGATATAAGGAACGTTTTGACAGTACATTCCACAACTTCGTAATGAAAAATATGACTTCAATCCGTTTGTGTGAAAACTACTAATCTTCACTCAGTACGATACCACACTAGAATATCCATTTTCGATGTAAATACATCTCTAGTAATGAACAGAAACGTTCACAGTCATGCTTTTCCTGTAAATAACATGTTGATATCGATAAACTATATTCTATCCTTCACTGAATAGGATAATATAGTAATTTTAGATATTGAAACATGGTAAGAGATGTTAAGTGACTATAAATTCACTAATCATTTAACATCTGTCCCGTTTATGATCGAATCCTCTGAATCCCCCTTATATTTCATTGATTCATAAATAACAAGGAATAAAGGATATTTCACTAGAGCGAAAGTCCATTTTGGTATTTGGCGAATGCGCAATTCCATATTTGGCGAATGCGCAATTCCATATATGGCGAATGCTAAAGAACTACTGTGAGATTACGTGATTTGGTGGGGGGATTTCAGAAAATTATTTAGGACAGTGGGTTCGACTGGCCAAACAACATCTGGAATCAGGAGAGCAGGTGTTCTGGCGGAAACGAAAAGTGCAAAATGAGTGTTTTGAGAACGAATTAGAGAGAAACTCCTTCCTTTTTTTTGGGCTGTGAATGAATATCACATTTCAACAGACACTACTATTGTATTATCAATTGATATTGATATCAATGAGTTGAATATTCTCTGACTGCCATCTATTGGATTCAAGTTTCACATACTTGGTATGCAAATTGAGCAATGAAAAAACTCATACGTGATTCAGCGCCAAGTAGGCGGAAAAGAATTCCATAGGAATTAAAGTGCACCTGAGCAATTTAAGAGTGTGTCTTTTGCTCGTCTAGGGTTGCAAAATGGTTTTTTTTTGTCCCATAACTGAACAAACCTTCAACTTTCAAAGATGGGATATAGACGTTTTGTAAAACATCCAAAAAATATGTGGTTTCTTGTAGAAATCTTGAGAGAGATTTGGAGAAAATTTAATTTTTTTTGAATTCAGAACATAAGTAGTTGAATAAGAATCGAACGAACGGTTTTTCCAATATTGATGGTGTCCGTTACCTTCTCAATTCTGTCCACTTTGCATTTTTTTTAAGGGATGAAAATGGAGATGATTACTTCATATGAGCTTTTCCAGAAATCGTCGACTTTGACATTCTATCATATTCATCATTAACAGATGGAAAAAGATTAGAAAATTTCCACGGACAGTCTTGTTTAGGAGATTACCCGTGTGTTCATGTCAGATAAAACAGTGAAATGCAAAAAAACAATTTTCAATCAGATCTTTTGCCCATCAGTTCATCATGTAGTTTTTCCTTGAAAGCATTATTTTCAAAAAGCGATATCACCTGGAAATCGTCTGTCTATCCGTAATACAATGACCATGGTTTTTTCCTATATTTCATATTTATTTATTGATTCGTTCAGAACATTCAGAACCTAATTATATGTTTCGTTATAATATATTCATAATTATGTACTGTAAAGTGACAAAATAAGTTATTTATATTCCTGAAAGAAGGTTCGAATTTCGAAATAGAGATTTCGAAGACACCATAAGCAATGTTTGGTGAATATAAGCTATAAAGACTTCAGATTCTAGTGATTGGCGTATTGCTGTTTTTCAAACGAAAAGGTAGTTGGTTTCTTCGAAGACCTAGAGCCGTGAAGGTTTATTTGACTTGGTAAAAGATTTGAAGATTTGATAATTTTGCGAAGAAATGTTGAACTCTTCGGTGTTCTAGTTTAGCTAGGGCAAATTTGTTTCTTATACGAGCATACGAGTTCAAACCAGGGCTAATGCCATGTTTTTTATGAAATAGAAATTCCAGGAGATTATTTCATATGGTTTCAAGAGTTTCTTTTAAGTTTTGCTCCCAAAACCATTCTCTCTTTTAAAAGTCTGTTGGGGAAAAACCAATGATAATATTTTCTTGAATTCCAGTAGTATTTTAACCTTCGATACAGTAATCATGGTGACTTCGTAGACTCGATAGACTTTCTATTCCAGAACAATTCTCCCAGAATGAATGTCATGGTCCTTCAGACTTTTCTATCGAAAAAACACTAATCAGCATGGCATTTCGATTGCTTCTTCCACCTCCATTTCAATACAAGAAATAAAAGATCTGCGGTCGATATCTCGGATGAACTGAAATAGCGTAATTAAGGAGATTGACCCGAAATGCAACCACGAAGTGGAGTTTCCAGGAGAAAATGGCTAGGCCAGTCATGATTGCGGCGCTTCTATCTCCGATGTTCTCGCTACGACCTACCGTAACCTGCTTCTCGATTCCAGGGACGGACTTATCAATATTTCAGTTCGACAGAAAGTATTTTTACTACTGACGCGTTTTCATCAGTTTTGAAGCGAAACTGGGTAGGTCCCAATCAACAGTCCAGAAGTTATAGCATCAGCATAACCCAAAGTCTTTTCATAAATATTTTATCCAATCAATACAAAGATTCACGATCACGGGGTTATTTCTGATCTTTGTTTCAACAAGATAACAACAACGAAATATAACATACAATATCAAAATAAATATAAAACAGTATCAATTATTAAAATGAGGCTTGTTTAAATGAAAGTAAAAAAGAACACATTTTGACAAAATCATATAAGAGAATACACATGAAACCAATAACAATAAGATATTGGTGTATGGATAATTTTAAGCTTTCTAGGCTTTCATAGGATTTCATTATCCACCTTTTTATGTATTATTCGTCTCGGTTGGGTGGATATCTACTTGTTTTAATCCGGTTTTCCTATAATGGAGCGAATATTTTTAATTTCTATTGGTAGAGAATCGAATATTCCTGAGCTTAGGAAATTATAATTTCTCTGCCTTTTTGTTTTGTACACCTTCGTCACTATTTTCGATTATGGTCTGTATCTTGTTTGATATGGATGATATATTTGTTGCTTGTTTCTGTCTCTGAAATGCTGAACCATGATGATATGTCAATTTAATTGTATGATATCGAATAAACCACTTTCTTTATATAGTTTCCGCGACTATAACAAACCGCGAAACAGCTTGGAGCAGGCAACGAGTAAACAAGATGTGATGGCGCCATCTACCCATAGTCAAGATAACCAACAGAACTTTCAATCCAATTGCTCAGACTTCATGAAAGTCGAAGTATAAAACAGAGAACAATAAAATTAATTCAGGAATGCTACCTTTCTTCGTGAAAATGTAAAAGCTTAGAGTCAACTTCCACTGGAGGCGCTGATATCGGTTATTTTGTTACAGCTAGGAGTGAATATACTTCATCGTAGACTTCTATGATGGTGTCAATTGACTTTGAAGTCTATTTGACATGCGATACGAACTCTCATCGAGTTACTACAACTTTTATTTGTTCCGTAAGCAAGATCCACAAATGGTGAATTCAATGTGTTTTTGTCATTTTTTTCCTTCATTCTCACCAGGACAGATTGTCTCTGAGAATCTATATGTCCTATTACCATTTTTCTCATGCTCTCTACAAACATCCCACAGGAAAAATCGAAAAATTCGAATATATCCATCCAGGAATTTTTTCCTTTCATTTTCACTGAAATTTCTGCTAAACAACATTTCACGTTACGGAATTCACAATGAAAAAAAAAAATCATGTGAATAATTCGAGATGAAAACTCCTAGCTTCCTGAACGTGTTTCAAAAAAAATTGGTCTGAATATGAAATCGTAATGCTATGAATGCTAGGGTCTAGCTATCCTGCATATAACCGTAGTTAGTAGGAGTTTAGGTATATCTTCTTTATGAATACTACATAAATTTTCACCAGCCGATATCCCGAATCCGTCCCTGTTTTCTAAAAAGATAATTACCATGAAACCTTCTGATTATAGGGTAATTTCCCGAAGGAAATTGATACTATTTGTGGAACTGTTATAAACTGGATACTCGCAACTTCCCCAGTAAAATCGGAAATAATTTACATTAGTACTTTCACTCTCAATGATTGTTATTGGATTATCATTCGAAGCTTTAGGTATCATTGCATTTCATTGACGAATGTAATAAAAGTAAAGTCTGATTTGGTTGACTGACAATTGAGTTTGTGTGTACTCTTCATTGTCTGAAACGTTTTTGATTGCCCGTTGTCAGGAAAACCTGATATTCTATTCAATACGGGAAAAATTGAACAGACCTCAAGATTCATACGTATTTTCTGAGAATGACAATACGGTATTAACGCACATCAGAGAAAACATGTGCGTATTAGGGGGTAGTTTTCAGATATACTGATCCGATCATGAAAATTATTTTACCCATAGAAAGATCCACTGTTCAGGAGTGATATGGGCTATATTTTATAATGATTCAAGTCGGAGAAAAGCGGGAAGGATGTGATGCTCTACCGGCGTGCGATAACTAAACGGTTAGGTTCGACTTCTACGTAGAAGAAGTTGCGGGCAACAGCTAGTATGGTTTATTTAGAAGATAGATGTCTTCGACTCACTGAAACAACACAACGGATTTGATCCTTTTTGGCTTTATATGTAAGATACATGCATAATATAGTAAAAAACACTGATAATTCCAGAATTTTCTGATGTAATCCCGTAAATAAACACATTTTTTGCACTTACATTGCAAACGCTGGCTGAACCCTACGAGATAGATCAAAATAATGTATAACAGTATTGTACATCTCTGAAAGGTCTAAAAAAAAGGCTGCGATGGTATATGTCTATCTCTTAGGGATAACCCACAATAGGTTATCATTCCTGACGTTTCGCCTGCAGCTGTGGTAGGCATCATTAATGTCTATGAGGTAAAGGACGAAATGTTTCGCCTGTTAACTCATAGACTTTGATAATGGCTACCACAGCTGTAGGCGGAACGTCAGAACCACCGCAAAAAAAACTGGATAACACCCCAGAATCAGTTACCTTCCGCCGTGAAAGTTCACCTTCTTTGATAACCCTCAATAACCATTTTTCAAATGGTAATGGTTCGGACTTCCATTGTCTATATTATTAACTCTATTGAAACCTGTTGCTAACAACGAAAGAATAATAACACAAATCAAGTAAGGTAAGCAAATCCAAGCAAAAGGTTGAAATGGATTTTTTGGTCAAAAACGAAATTGAAGGTTTGATTGATCAAAGAAAATAATGTTGTGACAGAAAAAATTCAAATGTCGAATGAGAAATATTAGTAAAAAATGCAAATGAAAAATTGAATGACAAAATATTTTGACAGGAAAATCGAGATATCGATTATGAAATATTAGTCAAGAATGCAAATAGAAATGTATGAAATAACATGAATTTTTACAAGTGTACTCACAACGTTTCGATTGCTGGTATCTGTCCCAACTAACATTTCAGGACAGTTATTCCACATGCCGGGGAGAAATGTCTGAAAGAAAGATAATACTGGTAGTACTGGCCTTGAATATTCAACTCCAAAGTATAAATGATTTATAAGTAGCAACCTTGGTTAATTACAGGAAATTTATCACCAGTAAATCCCCTTCAAATTCCATAAGCCACTTCAGAGCAAGGAACATGTGAGAAATTACCTATTTTCTCCTTCAAAAATGACCCAACCGTCGCCAGATTTGGGGCGGTTTGAATTCTGGTATTATTTAGGGTATAATTTACGAAGCAAATGTCATCATAGCCCAATGAATGTTTTGGTATTCCCTCTTGGTGAATATTTACCTAAATGTGACTAGATATAAGCCGTTACGGTCAGGGAATATAAAGGTTATTTAACAGGTCTAATAGTTCAATTATTAACTTGATTTCATACCGTAAAAAAAAGAATATTGACTTATTGGTACATTTCAACCATCAATAAATATCGATAATATATTGAAGTTTATTCTGACGATTCATTACTAAATGATGGCTGCATATGACATTTTAAAACCATAACTTTGCTGAAAGAGTGTGTTTTGGAGAAAAAATTCGAAGATGTGCAACCAATCTAAATTATTTTTGCATCAAATCGCATATTCAAAGAGGCCCGTAAATTTCATGAAAGTAAGAACCTTCAGAAAATTTCGCGCCGCAAGGAGAATATTGTTGAGGAGACAGCATGCCTGATCGAAGGTAAGATTAACGTAATTTTAACTAAAAATGTTAGTTGGGGTAATAGTCTTTGGGTGATGACTGACAATATTTCGAGGTATGGTCGGTTATAAAGATCCGATTACCCTATAGTAGGGACAGGGGCGGTACTAACAATGAGGCGCACTGATGCTACTAGAAGTGCGCTGATTGGTTTTCAGCAGGAAATGGATGTATTGGCGCGGAATTCTCTTACAATGAGCCTAGGTCGGTCCATACCTTGGATAATAATAATAATTTCCCGCTGAAAACCGATCAGCGCACTTCGAGGAGCATCAGTGCGCCTTTTTATTGATACTGGCCCTTTCCCCACCATAGGGGAATCGGGTGTCTATAATTGACCATTACTCGAAATATTGTCAGACGATTGCGGATACCAAAAATTGGAAAATGGTGAGTACACCAAACTTGAAACTCATGTACATTTCTTCATTTGAATTTTTTGACTAATATTCCATATTCGATATCTCAATTTTTTGTCAATATTATTTCGTTTATTTCTTGATTTACATTTTTTGGCTAATATTTCATATTGAATATCTCAATTTTTCTGTCACAACATTATTTTCTTTGATCAATCAAACCTTTGATTTTATTTTGGACCAAAAAGTCCATTTCAACCTCTTATTTGGATTTGATTGCATTATTCAATTTGTATTTTTATCCTTCCGTTCTCAGCAACAGGATTCAATAGAGTTGATAATATACACAATGGAAGTCCGAACCATAACCATTCAGCAAGAAACATTGTCAACCAAATTCAAACAAACCAATTTTCGTCCGTACAAAGCCGGAGCTGGCCGCTACTTGTATATATTACGATCGAAACCACTATCGATATTCCCATGCTTTTGATAACCGAGCCTCTTTTACATTTGGTTTCATTTTGTATTTTCCTAAATATTGTCAATTATTCATTGAAAATGACAATATTTTGGATGATACTTAATAATGTGAAAAAAAAGGACCTGACTACCCAAAGCATTGGATTTCCGATCCTTGTTTGTTCAAAAAATGTGAATCGATTAATAATAATAATAATGTTTATTTGTATACAGTACCTAGGATACATATAAACTTTAAAAAGACAAATAAACATGATGGAACCGCAAAGCCATTGGCTGTCCGCGGTGTAAGAAATATAATACAAATAAAATAATGTAATTATGGTACTCAATAAATGTAGGATAGCTATACAGAATACAATCAAAAGTCCATAGTCCATAACTTTCGAACTAAAGGAGAGCACTGCATCTTGATTCGTATACCACGCGAAAAAAACAGAGCCTGTATCAACTAATTATTTTCCAAAACTCTCTGGTGAGGGAGATATCGAACCTTCATCAAGACGACATTTTCTATGTAAATAAGAACCATACATTTCAAGCTCATCAGTAATATAAGTACTTGATTATCACTAGCGTCTAGTAAGTACCGAATAATGAAACTTCAAACAGCCCGACATGGCCTAATTGGAAACATGAAGCGAGTGAAAGTAAGTATCCCATCAACCCGAAAATTAAAAAAAGAAAACCCTCGATCATCAATTATATTCAGGTTTGAGAGGGTTCCAGCTGAGCGACTGGGGAAGAAGAGAAGAGAAAAAAAAAAAACAATTCGTTTTAACGGGCCATTAGGAGTTTCCCGATAGACGTATTGCAGTCTCTCACGAAAGAGACTGACTGATCAGATCGGCCGACGTTTAACATTCGATGTTCGCACTTATCGCGTGTTAATTGCGCTATGAATATCATGTTATCGCGGCGTTTCGTCGAATTGTGCACCCTTTTTAATAACTTGTTCGATTTTATCGTGCCTAATGACATAATAGAGAGGTCGAAGCTTCGGTTTGTGATACTATGTGGGTTCGTTCGATTTCCGGTTGTGAACCCACAGTTTCAAATAATAATAATAATAATAATGATCTTTATTCACATGAATCACAAAATGACTATAGGTAAATCACAATCACAAATAACTATAAGTAAATCACAAATATCACAATATGGATTATGTGAACAAAGCAGCAAAAGCAGAAGCTGATAAGTGTGTTAACACTTGTTTCAGCGTTAATTACTCAAAAATTTCAAATATAAACTACTCAGGACAAAATATATCTGTATATATAAAATGAGGGATGGATGTGATGAAATATGTCAATACAGTTTGAATATAAAATAAAATATGATGTTGGGTTAACATATATAAAATAAAATAGTTAAAATAGAAAACTATTGAGAATATAAACATACATGTTATTGAGAATGACGATTGAGTTAAAATTTGAGGTGAAAAGCAATGTATTAATATATAGGATGGTTGGGTCTAATCATATTGCAAGAAGGAGCTCGACTACAGCTCACCATGAAAAATTATTTAATTGTATAATATTATATGAAATATTATATATTATATATAATATTGTGATAGTTACTGTTTAAACGTCATTATGTTGTGGTGCATCGATATTTGTTCCGGAGTTTTTTTGGGTTCGTAGCCTACCAAAATCTGGAAAAATAAGAATTTATATTGGAATCTATACAAGTTTTGAAGGGCAGATTATTAATCTACCCCTAAAATTTGCTGCGTCTATTGAAAAACAGTTCTTTCCGGATAGAACAGGTCCAATAAGTCAGCAACTTCTCGTATAACTCAAATTTTGCCTATCAAAAAAATAATAAGAAATAATATATATCTGAAAATACTCATCGTTAACGTTTCCGTTCTCAAAATGTATACGCAAATTCCTGTTCAAATGCAAGTATCTCTTGTTGGCCATCATCGTAATTGATATTTGTTGAATATTTGAAATCTGACATAACATTTTGTCCTTCAGGAGGGGCAGCCATCGGTGATCCATGCAAAGCGACCTCATAGATATGCATTCTTCACCAGACAGCACGATGAGAGCAGATTCCTTTAATTTTCGTTTCCTGCTATTGCTAGCTTTTGTCATAATTTTAGTGTCGTTCCATTCTACTGAGTGATCTCCATCGGCAGTAAGAATGTGTTCTGATGATTTAGAACCGCCTATCTGTCTGTTCCTGATGTACATCTTGTGTTCACTCTTTTGCACTGCCAATGGTCGAGACGTTTCACCGATATATTTTTGACCACACGAAATTTGATAAATAGAATTCTTTGTGTTTTCTGTTGTGTTATTTGGTTGGGTATGTGTCAGTATCGAACGTAAAGTATTTCTTGTTTCGAATCTGGGTCTAACATTATACCTGTTCCCGATCACTTTTATCTTTTCAGACGACCGGGAGACATACGGTATAATGTTTGACACAGGTTGGGTATTTTGTGTAGGTTGTATGTCTTCATTGTGGACTGTGTTCGGATTTTCAATATCTGTCGAAGTTTTTTCTGTGATTTTTTCTTGATATCCCCTTTCTTTCAATACTGATTTTATTAAGTTTATCTCTTCATTGATTTTTTCTGGCGAGTTACATATAATTTTTGTTCTATCATGAAGGCATTTTACTATATCGTTCTTGACACTTATGTCAACATGACCTGTTGATTTCTTTATCATTACATCTAGAAATGGAAGTTCATTGTTGTTTTGTGCCCTTTCACATTATAATGATAATGTAATTTTTTCAGATTGTGGTAGGTTACAGATCCAGAAAAATACGGAACAATTTATAAAAACAAGGCTGGGCACAAAGCTACCCCTAAGCATATTGAAATTACTCAGTATTGCATAGGTTGAAATCAATTACAGTACATTGCCAAATGATAAAAAAATTCAATTCTCTTTCATACGTGTTCAGGACCATCAATCAAGCCTATTTTACAGAAAAGTCAGTTGCCCCTGATTTATCATGGCTATGTGAGGTCTGGTCTCAGATATGGTAGATGACTTCACATCAACTTCTAAGAAATTTATAGCTCAGCAGAAATTGATAGGAATAATTGCAGGGATAAATGAAGGTGATTCATGCAGAGGTATTTTCGAAAAACTAGGTATTTCAACTCTCCCATCGCCTTGAGTTTTAGAAATGTATGATATCCACTACAAAGAAACAAAAAAAATCATCATTGTGTACCATTTTGAGATACAATGTTTCAGCAAATGCTCCTTCGCACAGCCCAAAAGATATAAAGAAATTCAGTCGAAATCTGCAAACATTTCTATCAGAGAATATTTTTTATAATTTGTCTGAGTTTCATCATGAATGTTCGGATCATTCGTGTAGTTGTTTGTAGTTCTGTTTCAAGGCATTTGGTGTGACTATTTTTATACAAATTGAAATTTAACGAAAAAGGAATGATAAATGCATGCAGAAACTATTGGACAATAAATTTCATAGAAATGTGATTTTTTATTTAATTTTATGAATAATTCTGGTTTTTGGACAATTAAATGTAGTCATGCGATCAAATTCATGAGGTTGAATATTATATATCCCACCATTTGAGAAAAAAAAAATCAGAAACGGCCGCCATTGAATACACGTGTTATCTCAAAGAGCCATCATCTAACAGCTGTCAAATACGTTATGAATAGTCCAAAATAGTGGGGGTAGAGAAAGTAAATATATGAAATAGGATTCGAATTTTCAGCAGTTCACGAAATATTTAGGAACTTATATATTCTTACCCCTTATCTTTGATTCTAACGAGTTCCAGAAATGAAAAACTTTTCGTTTCCATTGACCAGCTGACGAACGTCAACCCTAAGAAGTCGAAACATGTTCCAGCGATGGATCAACGAGGCCTCACCTATTAACGTGCGATTACCCAGCCCGGCGGGGAATCGAACCCCGTTCTTCTGCTTGAAAGGCGAATGTGCTGACCTCTCCACTACCGAGAACCATTATATTCATAGAAACTTTCCTCCGTTGAATATTACAGAAAATCTAACCCAAAAAGCGATAGACTTCCTCGAAAAACACCCTGTTTAATGCCCCTGAATTCATCGAATCCAAGAGTAACTCCATTGATTTATTTTCAGCAAGCACCAAACAGAATTCGCGAAATCCCAGATTACTTTCAGTTCGCACCCTGTATATTATCGTTCCGCAGTCGACCTGCCATCACACACATTCAGATTTTCCCGGAAAATGGCGGAAATACGCGGTGCTCGTTCAATTGCGCCACTCGTTATTTTCCAAATGACATTTATGAGCATTATGTCACGTGTGAAATTACGTGAGGCATGCGGAGAATGTCTCGGAAGCGGGGACGGTGGTAGAGCGTGAAGTAATTCGAAGAAATCGTAGGATATGTCGTCTTGATTGGTTTTTTCCTTCAGCGAGCATTGCTAATTTGCTTTGGGACTTCTGTTCTGAAAGATTCTTTTGATTACTCTTCGAATGTCATTATTTTGTGGTAAGTGGAATCTTTCTTTTAGTTTTTTTTTGGTTCCTAACCCACCACAATCTGAAACTTCTCTTAGAGATCAATTACCCTAACAGCAAACTCACATCATTTGCATTATACACGCCTTTCGCTTACAAGGTTAGCATCTTCAGGAAAAGGAAATTGAATTGAACACTATCAATTTTTTTCTCCTGAAGATGCTAACCTTTGACTTTGACTTGTTAGCGAAACGCGCATCGAATGCAAAAATATCAGTTTGGTGTTAGGGTAATTGATCTCTAAGAGAAGGTTCAACTTTTACACCAAAGATTCCAATCTCAACGTTTATTTAACCACAATCTGAGAAAATAAGATTTGATATTAATATTATTAAATCTACCGTTGTCGATTTCGATGGTCTGTCTTTAATATTCGAGTCAGATATGATAATAAGGTCTCTTTCTAACACAATACCTTTATTGAGTTTCTATCCGTAGCCCGAGTAGAAGGCTTTAGGGATCCTTTCACCACATTTTTCATTTATGCCTGTCTCTATTTCAGTTCTGCCGCACTACCTGCTGTGGCAACTAATAATGATGATTATTCCCCAAACCCGACAGAAGTTATTAACACTCCAGACAATTTTAACAGAAAGGAAGAAGCGTTGACTCTAAACAGAATTTGGAATCCGATTCTGAAGAAATCAAGAATAACTAATGAAATCACAGCAGGTAGTGCGGCAACTAATAATGATGATTATTCCCCGAACCCGACAGAAGTAATTAACACTCCAGACTACCTGCATCAATATAAATACACCTTGAGAAATCAAACTGTTTAGTCATCGGAGATAAATAAGCCTCTGAAGAAGCTGGCCACTCGCGCTAGCGAAACGTCAGGAAGAAATTCCAAAGAACGACGGCCTTCAAGCCCGAAGAGCAGTAGTTATACTCCAGACTACCTGCATCAATTTAAATACGCCTTGAGAAATCGAAACGTTCAGTCTTCGGAAATGAGTAAGCCTCTGAAGAAGCTGGCCACTCGCGTTAGCGAAACGCCAGGAAGAAATTCCAAATAACGACGGCCTTCAAGCCCGAAGAAAAATAGTTATACTGATAACCTCGGCCGCGAAAGCCTTAACCATTTTGTCATAGAACTGTGACTTCAGAAAAACAAATGTCAATCGATTTATAACGAATTCTATATGAAGTGCGGCAACATCGACATTGCTACCAACGAAATGCCGAAGGAAAACAGGTGCATAGTTCAAAATTCCATGCAAAAGTTTCAATATATGGGACAATTTTTAAATTGTACAGATGATTTTTAAGTAATTTGTAATTATTGATTTTGTATATCTTATACATCTATTATATCCCAAGAAATTAATTTTGCTTGTCACAAGTATATATTTTCCATTTATCCATACAGCAATTCTTTCATTGATTACTATTATAATCTTATTCACTTGGGAATCAAAACATGTATTCACAGTACTTCAACTCGAAGAACCAATTAGTAGAATGTGCAGGAAAATTATAAAAAGAAAACCGTCGAGAAAATATCAAAGACCTACATTGAAATTTCATTCCAAAGGATCTTTTCATGCCTTGAAGTGTTTGCCAGTCGTTCCCCTCTCAATGGAAAGATACTCGTGTGTTGGGAAAATATTAGGGAGGCTTTGATAAATTATTGTTTCGACCCGGAACGGCAAACAAGTTGTTGATAACTCTCAATTATACCGTAATAAATGATGTAGTTTACGTACGGGAGAAAAATATCGGAAAAGCCACCTCTGTGTCTATTTATCACGGAAAATTGCCGCTTTCAAGTTGACTAATGGGTTTTTCTTCGATAAACAAGTTCCAAAGGCGATTGCGAAGCATTCTGAGGGTCTGCCTGATACTTTATGAGAAGTGTCAATTCATTAGTTGAATATTATTTTAAATCATCTTCCATCAATTATACACAAATAGATTCTGATGTTGATGCCATAACGAATTACCGAGCTCAATATCAAAATGATCGTCCATAGGAAATGAAATAAAATGTTTCATTTCATAAAAGGAAAAGCTTTTTGTCTAACCTATCAACATCCCTGAACATATAATTATTGCTGAACAATAACAGGCCAAATAGAAACGATACTGATGCGATATGTTTCCAATTATACAATTTCCCAACTAATATTTTTAGTTATAATTACTTTAATCTTACCTTCGATCAGGTCGGCGACCTTTCTGAAAGAAGACTAGATTACGTAATTTTTACCTTGTAATTACCAATGTGGGACAAAAATTCGAAGTAATTTGGACGTCGAAAATTGAAATATTTCGACATTTAGTTTACTAGGTTGAGGATAAAAATGAGTAATTTTGACATGAAATTGGTCAGAAATAGGTAAATATCAATCTTGAATCAACCTTTCCGTTACCAATTATTCCCTTTGACGAATGAGTAAACAAAGTGAAGTTTCTTTATATGAATAGCATACATATATACATATTGTCTCTATCTCAACTTCTCATAATTTGTTTGCCACAACGAATCAGCTATGATCTACATAAAATGCTGACAATAAGTATGGGAATATGAAAATTATTGTCATACGGTAGCTACATGCTCTCTCCTCAACATTATTCTCCTTGCGGCGCGAAATTTTCTGTAAAATGATGGTTCTTACCTTCATAAAATTCACGGGCCCCTTCAAATATGCGATTTAATGCAGAAATAATTTAGATTGATTGCACATGTTTAGATTTTTTTTCCGAAAAACACTCTTTTAGCAAAGTTATGGTTTTAAAATGTCATATGCAGCCATTATTTAGAAATAAATCGTCAGTATAAACTAAAATTCAATATATTATCGATATTTATTGATGGGTAAAACAGATATTCTAATTTAATATGGCGTAATTTTTGAAATGTACCTATAAGTCAATATTCTTCTTCTTACGGTATGAAATCAACTTAATAATTGAACTATTAGACCTGTTGAATAACCTTTATATTCCCTGACCGTAACGGCTTATATCTAGTTACATTTAGGTGAATATTCACCAAGAGAGAATACCAAAACATTCATTGGGTTATGATGACATTTGCTTCGTGAATTATAACCTAAATAATACCAGAATTCAAACCACCCCAATCCTTGCAACGGTTGGGTCATTTTTGAAGGAGAAAATGGGTAATTTCTCACATGTTTATTGCTCCAAAGTGGCTTATGGAACTTGAAGGGGATTTACTGGTGATTACCTTCCTGTAATCAACCAAGGTTGCCACTTATAAATTATTTATCCTTTGAAATTAAATATTCAAGGCCTGTACTACCAGTATTACCTTTTTTTTAGACATCTCTCCCCAGCATGTGGAATAACTGTCCCAAAACGTAAATTGGGTTGTGCATGACGTCAGTAGTATTGTTGTGACTCCAAGGAACGAAGCATATGCAGCAAACAGAACGGAATGGATATTAGTCCTATCAACATAAACTAGGAATATATCATTTATCAACCTAAAATCATCTGGATGATGGTGAAGACGTTTTATTGCGAAGATTATGTTCTGCATACCATGATCATTGACCAATATCAAACAGCAATTGTGAATTCAGTAACAACTTTAGAGCAGATGTGTTTGGTTTTTATCTTTGTTCGTGACAAATATTAACATTTTCAAATAATATGTTTTTCTCACTCAATTCAATTCTCATTTCAATAGAATTTTACTTTGTCAATAATTTTCTGGTTATTATTCACATTTGAAAAACAAATTGATATCGCTATGTGATTCATTTGGTGTTACTGACGAACGATGAAATTACGATTTTTTTCCATTAATATGATTTCAGTTCAACGAAAGGAATCTTGGTTATGATATTGTCTGCATAGAAATTCCATTGCTTGTTTTGAATGAAAGATATATCATCATATGTACATTTTTTCAAGCGGGAAAAAAGAATATCGAAGCCATCAAATCTCTATAATTTCCATAAATGATTTGGCTTCCCAGACTGCCATGTTTGGATTGTTCAATGCTCCAGCCACTTTTCAAAGCAAAATGGAAGTCGTAGATCACGAGAGACAAAAATAATCCTTTTATAATGTATAAATGAAGTTGAAGTCAGAAAAAAAACGGCCAACCACATCCTGACAGGTTGTTGAAACCGGAAATAAGCCAATAATTCCGGGTAGACGCCGAGTTGCCGATACCAGCGTATGAGATCACTTGATTGAATATACCAAACTGTTCGGCAGCCACTTTTCAAAGCGAAATGGAAGTCGTAGATCACGAGAGACAAAAATAATCCTTTTATAATGTATGAATGAAGTTGAAGTCAGAAAAAAAAACGGCCAACCACATCCTGACAGGTTGTTGAAACCGGAAATGAGCCAATAATTTCGGGTAGTCGCCGAGTTGCCGATACCAGCATATGGGATCTCTTGATTGAATATACCAAACTGTTCGGCAGCCACTATTCAAAGCGAAATGGAAGTCGTAGATTACGAGAGACAAAAATAATCCTTTTATAATGTATAAATGAAAATGAAGTCAGAAAAAAAAACGGCCAACCACATCCTGACAGGTTGTTGAAACCGGAAATAAGCCAATAATTTCGGGTAGTCGCCGAGTTGCCGATACCAGCATATGAGATCTCTTGATTGAATATACCAAACTGTTCGGCAGCCACTTTTCAAAGCGAAATGGAAGTCGTAGATCACGAGAGACAAAAATAATCCTTTTATGATGTATAAATGAAGTTGAAGTCAGAAAAAAAAAACGGCCAACCACATCCTGACAGGTTGTTGAAACCGGAAATAAGCCAATAATTTCGGGTAGTCGCCGAGTTGCCGATACCAGCATATGAGATCTCTTGATTGAATATACCAAACTGTTCGGCAGCCACTTTTCAAAGCGAAATGGAAGTCGTAGATCACGAGAGACAAAAATAATCCTTTTATGATGTATAAATGAAGTTGAAGTCAGAAAAAAAAAACGGCCAACCACATCCTGACAGGTTGTTGAAACCGGAAATAAGCCAATAATTTCGGGTAGTCGCCGAGTTGCCGATACCAGCATATGAGATCTCTTGATTGAATATACCAAACTGTTCGGCAGCCACTTTTCAAAGCGAAATGGAAGTCGTAGATCACGAGAGACAAAAATAATCCTTTTATAATGTATAAATGAAGTTGAAGTCAGAAAAAAAAAACGGCCAACCACATCCTGACAGGTTGTTGAAACCGGAAATGAGCCAATAATTTCGGGTAGTCGCCGAGTTGCCGATACCAGCATATGAGATCTCTTGATTGAATATACCAAACTGTTCGGCAGCCACTTTTCAAAGCAAAATGGAAGTCGTAGATCACGAGAGACGAAAATAATCCTTTTATAATGTATAAATGGAGTTGAAGTCAGAAAAAAAACGGCCAACTACATCCTGACAGGTTGTTGAAACCGGAAATAAGCCAATAATTTCGGGTAGTCGCCGAGTTGCCGATACCAGCATATGAGATCTCTTGATTGAATATACCAAACTGTTCGGCAGCCACTTTTCAAAGCGAAATGGAAGTCGTAGATCACGAGAGACAAAAATAATCCTTTTATAATGTACGAATGAAGTTGAAGTCATAAAAAAAAACGGCCAACCACATCCCGACAGGTTGTTGAAACCGGAAATAAGCCAATAATTTCGGGTAGTCGCCGAGTTGCCGATACCAGCATATGAGATCTCTTGATTGAATATACCAAACTGTTCGGCAGCACTATCGTGAAATTAGTGAGACGCACCAAACGCTTCGTCACCTTAGATCAGGGTTTCTTAACGTGGGGTCCATGGACCCCTAGGGGGTCCGTAGCATGTGTACCAGGGGTCCGCAGTAGGTCAGTTAAAAAACAGTCAGAAAACATAAGGTAATTGAACAAAAATTAAACTGGGCAAGGCTTCGTAGCAGCGCAGTTGTTTTATGTTTGTTTCTGATTGTTCATTCACTATAGCTTGCCAACTGGGATCAGTCACCGACTATCTATCTATTCCAGAATTATTGGAAAGTCGTCAAATTTGAGACAAGTTATTGAAGAACTGAATGCTTCACCATTTCCATTCAGTGTGCAATTGGATGAAAGCAACGAGGTTTCACAATGCAGCCAACTCTTGGTGATTGTTAGTTACGTCCATCATACACGAAGTATCAAAGAAGAGTTTCTTTTTTGCGACTCGCTCTTAGCGACTACTGAGCCTTCCGACGTCTTCGAGATAGTTAAAAGATTTTTCAACGAGCATCATATCGATATGCTCCGGCAATGCTTGGTAACACATCTGGTTTTGCAGCTTTGATCAAAAAAGAGATCCCTCATTTAATAATCACTCATTGTTTTTTACATCGACACGCCTTAGCTTCACGAACTTTGCCCACTTATTCGAAGGAAGTTATGTCGATATGTGTGAAAATGATCAACTTCATCAGAGCAAGAGCCTCAAACCACCGCCTGTTTGGAAGACTTTGTCAAGAAATGGAATCAGAACATGAAATACTACTACACAGAAGTTCGTTGGCTGTCAAGGGGACAAGTCTTAAAGCCCTCGTTCGAGTTGCGAGCAGAAGTATTACTTTTTTTGAAAGATGAAACAAATACACCTCATGAATATCTCAAGAGCGAAGATTTTTTACAAGGGCTAGCGTACTCAGCAGATATTTTATCTCATTTGAACGAAATTAACCTGTCTTTGGAAAAAGAGGACAGAATCCGATAACTTCGAAATTTTCAGATGTTACAAGAGTTAGTGACACAAGGTGACGGGAACATGACGAAAATTACATCAAAAACTCAAAACGAAATGTCTAAACATCTGGAAATACTACAGACGTCTTTTGAAGGTTATTTCAGCTCCGAACAACTCAAAGAAACATGGGTGCGAAGTACATTTTTATTTTTAATAGAGATTGACAGCATCAGCGATGAAGATCTCATCAAAGATAACTTAATTGACATGAGATCTAAAGCAGTTTTGAAGGTTGAATTTCATTCAAAAGGTCTTGGCGAGTTTTGGTGTTCTTTGAGTGAAGCTTACCCTCTTCTTGTTAAGCGAGCTATGTCCGTTCTGATACCATTTGCTACTACGTATCTTTGTGAGGCCGGGTTCTTGGTTTTAGTGTCGATGAAAATAAGAAGTCGAAATTGCTTGAACCTCGCCGATGACATGTGCCTTGATTTATCGAAGACAACCCCACAATTTAATGTTCTTATCGAGGCCAAACAGTAACAGCCTTCTCATTAGCTTTAGAAACAAAATAGTGCCATTATCACCACCAACTAATAAAAAAGATTTTTCAATATGAATTGGCTTGTTTTCTTTACCTAAGATTAAGATATTGTTTGATAGGGGTCCGTGGAATTATTTATATTGTGAAAGTGGTCCGTGACTGCAAGAAGCTTAAGAAACCCTGCCTTAGATGATCAGACGATACTCATTCGCACAAGGCTCTGTTTTCTGGGCGCACTTTTAAGAGTGTTTGACAAGAGTAGATTTTTTCGAGAAGATCTTGTTGAATAGCTTCGACCAAGTCCACAAGAGATCTACGAAAATTAAGTGATTATTTCATAATATGATATTCAAACTCCTATAAATGAACACCTTGTGCAATATAAAGCTCTAACAAGTCAAGCATTCAGATTCAGTGATTGTGAGTCTGGATTGATAATGAAATGGTTGTATCACCATACTTTTCACCTTGATGAGTAATCCACTTTGATATTGTTGAGATCCTTCTTCTAGTCTCCTATCTATCCTTTATGGTTGAACACATGTCCCTTTGTGGAGAGGTGAGATGCATACAAAGAATTTGTTTCAACGTATGGAAATCATGTATGTTTTTCTACGCATTTATCAAATGTTCTTTCCGTTTGACCGACGTAAAACATAGGACACAACCCACTAAACAATCTACAGGCACCTGACCTATACGACACTGGACTATTATTTTTATCGTTTTCAACTTGTGAGCGTGAATTATTATTGTTGAAGTTTTCAAATCTTTCTGTTTCAAGGAATTCAATTTTTTTTAACTGGTTCGGCCTAAATAGGTCAACGTTCTGCAATTCTCGTCATTTGTTGTAACTAGGTGAATTTTTTTCAGGGCTTGTCTATACAGCTTTTTGGGCAGTAGAATGTCTATTGAATCACCATCATGTTGTTTATTGCTGATTGTTTCATAATATTCGTATAACTATTCAACTGTTATTATTTCGAGGTAAATGTATTTTTTCTTCTAGTTTATATGTGTTCTGAAGGAAGCACACTTTGAAAAAGTAAAAATCAATATTGGCATCTAATGAAACACGTTCCTGATGAAACACGTTGAACCAGTAAGCAATTGCTGACTTATTGAGAAAGAACTTTTTTGAAATATCGCAGCACCTTATCTACAGTGTGGTCCACTAAGTCTGCAACAAATGGAAAACTTTTTTTTTATCGATTTCTCAGGAAATTTTATTCCTGACAAGAGTTGGTGCATGTTTCAAAACTATACCAAGTGTACCTGAAATGGCTTTATGAAAATCACCATGCAGGATAGGCCAAAAAATATAAATTTCGTTCAAGAGTACCCTTATTTCAGAAAATATAGAAATATGTTGAGGAAAAAAGTTGCTTAGAATTAAAAGTTATGTTCAGATACGAAGTCATGGCCTGATATTCGATTTTTTTTTCTTTTGGAAAATTTTGAATTACCCCCGTATGATACATATTTTTACCATTTTGATTCGATATGTATTTGAAGTAGCTACAATCAAATCGATTTGGAGTGTTTCTTATCAAATTAAAGTGAATTTGTATACTTTACATGGATATGTATTTTTTTAGGTGACCGTCAACTTCTTGTTTGTTGCAACGACATTCAACAGAACTCTAAAATAACACAAATACTTTTTTTAACGAGGCAAATACTTTACTAACTACATAAAAATATTTGTGTTATTTTAGAGTTCTGTCAAATATCGTTGCAACAAACAAGAAGTTGACGGTCACCTAAAAAAATACAAATCCATGTAAATTATACAAATTCACTTTAATTTGATAGGAAATACTCCAAACCGATTTGATTGTAGCTACTTTGAATACATATTGAATCAAAATAGTAAAAATATGTATCATACGGGGGTAATTCAAAATTTTCCAAAAGAAAAAAAAATTCGAATAGCAGGCCATGACTTCGTATCTGAACATAACTTTTAATTCTAAGCAACTTTTCTCCTCAACATATTTCTATATTTTTTGAAATAAGGGTACTTTACTCTTGAACGAAATTTATATTTTGTGGCCTATCCTGTATGGTGATTGGCATAAAGCCATTTCAGGTACACTCGGTATAGTTTTGGAACATGCACCAACTTTTGTCAAGAATAAAATTTCCTGAGAAATCGATAAAAGAAAGTTTCCCATGTGTTGCAGACTTAGTGGACCACACTGTATATCGAAAATCTACCCTTTTACACTTGTGTCGATTCCAATATTGTCTCTTATTTTTGTGGTAGGTTGAGAACTCAAAAATAACTAAAAGAATACAATATTCAGATCTTTCCTGAAATTCATATCCGATAAAGTAACATTCTCCGGTCTATAAACCATACTGTTAATTGCTGCCGCTTCATGTTAATTTTCAATTGCAATATCTGTATGTGAAGGTTTCCTGAGAATCGAGAAGTCATGTTTATTCCAAATTTTTGTTATAGTCAAATCCAGAAAGTTTATTGCATCATTTTCTTCCATCTCCATGGGAGATAAAATTGATGTTATCAAAGAACTAACTTATCGAGTTGCCTATTCGTTCGTGTGGAACAAACTATAACGTCGCCCACATACTTATACAAATGAAATACATAATATGCTACCAGCAGGTTACTATGAATTTGCCGTTCTGAATCATCCATGAAACTTTCTGCTAATAGGAGTCTATTTGATAGAGATGTGGTCGAGAGTAATTAAACAAGTGCTTCAAAATTACCGATAATTATCCATGAAAGCATGTTGTCTGAAAACTGCATGAGTTTATTTTCATATTTTGTCGAAAGACAAAATGTGAAATTAACCGAATGCAGTTTTTTTACTGACAACATGCTCGAATGGAAAATTATCAGGTTTATTTTGATGCACGGGTGTAATTCGGTAGAATATTTCTGGAGTCAAAACAACGACGTTTAAAATTCAGTATTTATGCCTGTCAAGATGACAAATGTTCATTTCAACAATCGTTACTATAGATACACGGACCGAGCGGGTATTTTTCGATACCAGCCCGAAAATGTCCCGCCGGGAATTTATCGCTGTAATTGATAGAAAATGTCCCGCTTCATATGGGATTTTTAACATACGATGGAAATATTCATTGTAATTATTTTGTTCATCTTGTATGAAATGCACTTTATTCAACATAGATTTCCTTGCCTTTTCGAAAATTGAATATAGCGAGCTTGAGAAGTGACTTGAATATATTAACAACTGACCTTCCTGTCTATTTCTCCACCTGAACCATAATCATTTCTGAAGTTCGGTCCTATTCCATCTTCATTATATCATCAGAAACTCAAGGAGACAGTAAATCGTTGAAAATGGGCGCATACCGTCGCTCGAGGGGTTCGTGTTTTCAATTTCAATCAATAACGAGGGGTGTTGAAAATGTGGCAAACTACGACAGCCACCCCAAACATGCTTCGAAAGCTATAATTTATTATGAATGTTTATATCTTGGGCTGACACGACGTAAATCTTCTAAGGCGCTTTTCCAACTTCCACCGTGTTTATACGAATGGATGTATTTTTGGGTATTTTCCCGACCACCTCGACTTCCTTGGGCCATATAAATTAGACGAGAAGTATGGATACTTGTTCCGTAGTTTTATGAGTTTCTAACATACAGCAATCTAAAAAAATTAGAATTTTCGTTGGTATCTATATATGTGTAGAAGGGCAGATTTTTGATCTACCCCGAAAAGTGGCTGCGTTTATTGAAAAACAGTTCCTTATAGATAAAACAAGTCCAATTAGTTAACAAATTCGAGTTACATGAGTTGCTGACTAACTGGAATTATTTTACCAAGAAGGAATTGTTTATCAATAGACGCAGCAACTTTTCGGGGTAGATTGAAAATCTGCCCTTCTACACTTGTATATATTCCAATATTAATGTGAAAAACTAAAAAAAGTCTGCTATTCTCTTAGGTATCTCTCAGATTATTGTAGCAAAAACATCCTGCAAACCCTATATTATGCAAATTTCAATTCTCATCTCAGGTATGGTATTTTGAACTGGGGCACAAGCTCCTCTGTAGGTCGAGTGTTCACCATACAGAAGTATGCTGTAAGGATAATTGCGAAGTTAGGATTCAGGGATTCTTGTAAGGAAACATTTCGGAATATAAAAATATTAACAGTTGCGGGAATATACATCCTTGAGGCTTACACATATGTATACAGCAATAAAAACAAACTGGCTGCCAATAGATCAGCACATAATTACTGTACACGAAATGCCCACCTAATCCTCCCAAGTCAACATCGCTCTGCACTCTATCAAAGGAGTTTTGAATATCTGGGATGCAAACTCTATAACATACTTCCTGATGAAATCAAAGTCTCACGAAATGTATACATTTTCAAGAAAAAAGTTAAGAAGCTACTATTATCAAAAAATTGCTACACTGTAGAGGAGTTCCTGTCGTGATTTGGCATTCGTATGTGATGTAAATGTTTTTATATTTATATGAATTTACAGTTTATTTTATTTATACAAATTTGTCCTTTGTGTACCTATGTGATGTTTCTATACTAATATCCACTTCTATTTATTTCTTTTATTTATATACATCTATCTAATGACGTTCTACTCTTTTTCATTTGTAGTACCACGCTGTTGGTGTGCAAACTAATTTGAGGAAATAAAGAAATTATTATTATTATTATAATTCTTATTTTTTCAGATTGTGGTAGGTTATAATCCCAGGAAACTACGGAACAAATGTTGATCCGCCACAGAATAATGACTTTCAAAAAATATGGATACTTGTAAGTTCAAAATAATCAGATTTTGATAGGTCAATGATAATAAATAAAAAGAAAAAAATCAGTAGTAGCACACAAAATTTCATTTGAATTTTTTATGTTATTCAAGGGAATGAATCACTGAACTCTACCAAGTTATGAAGAGATGAAATGGGGTTTATTTCAAGAGATGTATGTAGTTTTTGACCATATTAGGGAAATCTATAAACCGCTTATCGAGAAGAATTCTAAAAAATAAGGACGACATAGGGTGAAGAAATATTGTTCGTTGTATATCGTATTCCAAATATAACGATCTTTTTATTCGATAACTCCAAATGGTTTTACATTTTATTCTGGGTTTCAACCCAGAAATAGGCATCATTTTCACTCGATAGTCTCCATGTTCTAAAAAAAATTTTTGAAATTCAGTAGTGATATTTTTTGGTGAAATATCCTCTTTCAGATGGTGGAAAACAATGTTGAATAACTATGGGGAAGTTCGCAAAAAATGTATTTAACTTGATTATCAAATATCTACTAAAATTTATTATTTCAATCACCATAATATTTTTGTTGCATCTTTGGATTTGATTGCTTAGCATCTTCAGGAGGAGGAAATTGATAATTGAATTGATACTTTTGTTGCCCTAACTCGCATCGAGTGCAAGTAGTATCAGTTTGATGTTGGAACAATTGATCTCTAGAAGAAGTCCCAACGGATCTTACTCCAATGATCCTGAGCTCATGGCAAACTTATAGGGAGCCTGGAATTATAATGTACTGATTTCATTTTCAGTAACAGAAACTCCATCTTTGTCTTCCTGGAGTTCTAATGACAAAATGCACTCGTCATGGACACCAATGAATGATCTATATCAAACTCTTATCATAAGTGACTACATTCAATGACCATTAAACCAAATTCAGCAAATTTTCGTTGCAAATTATTTGTAAAATTGTTTTGAAAATGATATTCTTAGGAAATTCATTGTTTAACAGTTTGTGGATTGGTACAATAACTAGTCATATCCATGAAGGAAGCTATTGCTTTACCTACTTGCTGCCATCCGGTGACTCGTTGATAATTGAAAATGAAGAGTAACGAAGAAATTTTTGATTCACTGCACAAGCATGCTCGCAGTGGAGAAAGTTCAGTACGAAACTCGAGAATAAAGCTAGTTACGTGCACAATTTTTGGTTATGATTGCACGAGTGCATAAAAATTACCAATAATCTTGCAAGAAAGCGTGATATCTAAAAATTGCAAGAATGCAATTTGTATAAGATATCATGCTTGAATGCTAAATTATCTGGTCACTTATATGCACGAACGTAATTCATTGGAATATTTCACGAATAAAGAAATTCTCAAAGAAATGTTATTTTTCGTTCATTTATACTTTCCTCTTTAGATTGTATGGAGCACTCATCAAAATGCGAAATGTTTTTCTATTTTTGAAGTCTATCTGACATTTATTTGTGTTGTTTACTGACGTCTAGCGATACGGTTTCAAATGTGTTGTTATAGTGACTTGATACAATGCAATTACCGCTGTTAGTTTTCGAGAATGGCATTGCTCTCATGGGACATTTTATATATATGGAAAATATTCGGTTATAATTGCACGAGTGCATAAAAATTACCGATAGTTTTGCAAGAAAGCATGATATCTAAAAATTGCAAGTCTTTTTTCATATTCTGGCGAAAGTGACCAAGTCCGAAGGATGAGGGCCCTTTTACAAATTATGAAAATATCCGAATGCAATTTGTATAAAATATCACGCTTGAATGCAAAATTATCTGGTCATTTTCATGCACGAATGTAATTCATTGGAATATTTCACGAATAAATAAATTCTCAAGGAAATGTTATTTTTTGTTCATTCATACTTTCCTCTATAGATTGTATGGAGTACTCACCAAAACGCGAAATGTTTTTCTTGAAGTCTATTTGACATTTATTTGTGTTGTTTACTGACGTCTAGCGATACGGTTTCAAATGTGTTGTTATGGTGACTTGATACAATGCAATAACCGCTGTAAGTGTTCGATAATTGCATTGCTCTTGTGGGACATTTTATATATGAGGGAAATATTCGCTCATACCCATCCTCCACGTGAGGTAATATACTATTATTACGCTATTGAAATCAAAAAATAGTTCTTCCGCTATAAAAAGTGAAAAGAAGTTTCGTTTTTCACACGAACCTAGCTAATTTTTCATTTCATGTAATTTAGGCACTACAACAAACTTTCACGTCAAATATTCAAATTTTTTCATTGCCTTCTACGAAGACCCTCGCCTTTTTCGTGTGCATGCGTGGAATCGATTCAAATCGACAAATGGGCGAATTATCTTTCATCGGAGTTGTGGAATTTTATGAGTTGCTGGAAGTTGGAAGACGGAGTTTTCGAATCGGAAAACACGTATAGGAGAAATCGTCGGAAAGTTCGCAATTTGGTCTCCGGGTAGTCGATGAACCAGAAGAGTTAACAATTCGAAATGAAACGAAATTACATGAGGATTCGTTCGGTGAAATAACTGGCATCTTGAGTTTGTTCGGGATCTAATGAAACAATTGCCCCCTCAGGCACATTTTTGTATGTTTGTGCTGGGAAGTCATGCATTGAGGAATTGTACATTGAGAAGTCTCCAGTTATTTCTCAAACTCATCATGTTTCCTTGCTTGTCTTTCCAGAGTTGTTTCCGAAAAGTTAGCAAGAATTCAAAAAGAGTACTAATAGCAGAACAAAGGTGAATTCATTTATGGTTTGTTATCAAACTAGATACATTAAGAGTTTATTGTTCAACAGGTAGGAGAGGCATAACATTCCTGGACGACTGTGAAGACTGTAAGGAAGCAACACAGAGTCTAGAAATGTGACAACATTACATATATGGTTGTAAATAAATGAGTTTATTCTCAAATGTATGATGCTTCGAAATTCGTAATAAGAAGTCTTGGGTTACTATGGAAACTGTTCTCTATCATTCATGTTGAATACTAACAACTGCAAAGTGTTATCATCTCCAAGATGAATATAAATCCTGATGCGTTGACCGATATGCTTTTGTTTAGTCAATTCCTCTTCTCTTCTGAGAAATCGAAAAGTAAGCTTACATTATTTGACGGTAGGTGGTGTTGAGGTGGTGATACAAATGCGATTTTCCGAAAGTACAATTTCATTAAGGCGGTAGTTTACGAGTGATTTTTGATACCGGGGGTCTCATTGGATGAACTCTTGCGGGAACTTTCGTTCACCAATAGAATTATCAGTATACAAAATACGTAAGATCAAATTCGTCTAATATAAAGCTATTATTATTTCGAATGTTTTACAGTTTGATTTTAATTTCAGTGCATTTGAAAGTTCCTTCAATATCCAAAATCCTGTACCTAGTTCTTGTTTCTTTTCACGTTTTTCCTGTTTATATTCTTTAAGTGTTTATCGTTGCTGTTCTTGTATCTGTTCGATTTTATACTGATAGTTAGATTTATTATGAACCGATTCAAAAAGCTCAAAATAATTCGCTCGTGTAACATGTAGGTATTACTTATCCCTCATATCATCGGCTCGTAATCACATTAGAATTGCATTTTTTTAACACTATGAAGAAAAAAGTACTTACCTATCTTCGGTTCTTCAGAATGTAGGAAGATGAGATATCAATACTTTCCAGTTCCACTCACAACTATTTTTTCGGAAGTTCTAAAATCACATCACAATCACTGAGTTTTTGATTTATTTTTCATCAAATTGAAATCCAGAGGAATACCTAAAAATCAGTCAAAATGTGATGACTACACAATTTCTAGCATTTCACGGGAAAGCAAGAAATTGCATGCAAAACATGAGACCATGAAATAAACATAACCTATAAATCTATAAATGATCGAATGGCCGTCGAGCAGACGGATATCACGGCATCACAGATTAAAATCACGTAAGGTGTGCCTCTACTGGCAAACTCTCGAAGGCATCTCTTCAGTTGAAATTGATCAAAATCAAGATAGCGAAAATTCGAGAAAATTTGCATACAATCTATTAGGAATAAGTCAACACACCAGGGTTTTTATTCATCTTGGTGTTCACCTTTATTTTTGAATGATACTCCATATTGATATTCATGTTATATCTTCGACTCATTGCCGATGAGTTGTAAATCTTCGAACAAAACAGGACATATCTATTCGATTTGATCCAACTGCTTCATTTTCATTTCACAACTGGAAGTTCCCGTGCTGATTTCAATCGGTTCCCTAACGAATCAAACTCACATTTGCGCAAAGTTAACCTTCCGATCGCGAAAGACTAGGCCGTTTCATGTTCCCTATTGTTCAACAAACTTTTCACTCCAGTGTGTTCTGAATTTCTCTTTGTTTGTTTCAGGTAATGGTTTCACGCACATTTGATTAAACTACAATAAAGCCTGTTTTCCAGTGGTAAGTTGGGCCAAGTTATACATTCAATTTCGCTGTTGATTACTTTTTCATTGGGAGCTTGCACCTCATTGAGGTCGAGGACTGTTGTTACATGAATCTCTCTCTGAAGGGCCAGTATTGTTGCAGTGGTAACATCATTTCACGCATATCGTTTTACATAGGGGTAGTTTGTAGAATCGAAGTGGAAAGTTGTCAGGAACATTCGATATTGAAACTTCGTGGAAATCCTTGTTACAATAACAATGAAAAATAGTGTGCCATGAGCACATAACACAGAAACGAGTTCAAGAATGTAACAGCCGCCTTTCTTCGTGGAATTTGGAAGCTTATAGGGTAAACGATCACCGAAGGGCCTGATATCGGTTATTTTGTTCCAATTAGGGGTGAACAAGATGCATATATTCCTGGTGAAATGACTTCTATATTAATACAATGTTAATGTGTTCGTCAAAAACGCTAGACCTACGGCTTACTTGATAATGGCATCCAGGGAAATTCACATTCTTCTTTACAGATGGCGTCAAGTGGCAACTCTAGACATATAACATTCTAAGTCTGACGAAAATTCTATTAGCAAATTCTCTGGAAGAACTCGTGCAGAATCAGTGTGTTACTTTCTTTTGTCAACTCTCCACTTGATAAAGGATGAAGATACGCGGGTTCCGTCAAAAATTGCACGAGTTCTTACCGAATAATTCGCTATATTTTTTATGTTTGTTTCTGTTTAGACGTAAACACAGATATCCATCTTGATACATATATTACAGATAGATGCATTCGATTTATATTCTCGATATATGTTTCGAGAAATTAATATCAAAATTCGTAGAAATTCTTACTATTCAGTACTGAAAGTTTTCAGATGATTCGATGAGATTCTTCGTAATATCGGTATCAACGTGAGAGGTAATGGAGTTGGACTGCATGAAAAAAACAGTACATTAACATAGAGTTTATTAAGCATTGTAGTGTTCAATTCGAAATGAATTGGACCCTCCAGAGTCCATATCAACCTGAGTAATTTCAATTAATCTGCAAGAGTGCTGCAGTGCAGGCTATTATGGCGCTGTACAAGAAGACCGTATTTGAAAACACTCTCCGGAAAGAACTTATATTCTATGATTCAAAATATTTGTTATTGCATCCTTTCACTAGGCATATAACAATCATTGTCACTAATGCTGGAACTTGAAATGAATGTGTTAAACTGGAAAGCAATCTACAAATAACACAAATATAACTTCTACCAGAGTAGAAAATGAGCAAAATGAACTTTCTTTTTTCAGCATCAGAATAATCTCGCTCTATATTGATCAGTTGAACTTGAGTACATGTGTTTTGAATGTTTTGTACTAACCATCGGAACTTGATATAGATGAATAGATGATTGATTATTTCGTCCACAAATACCACAGCGTTTGATACCAATTATGAAGCACTATTCAAAACAAAACTTAAATTATTTACTAAACAAACGGAAAACAACAAAGGCTACGGCAGATAAACGACAAATAACTAAGAAAACTACGGTAGAGAACTGAATTGGAAATGACAAAGCTAGTTGAAAGGAACAGTAAAATTATGGAAAACTTCGAGCGAAATTCCAATTAACTCGAATGCAAATTTCTAAATATGACAGAATTCGATTCTTGCACCATCTACTGGAAATCGCAGTAAATTCCATGGACATGATTGATCGTGTCTAGAGTTCTTGACGAAACAATATCGAATCGGAGATCGCACCAGGAAGATATGCATCTTGGGGGGTGAAGATAATGAAAAGCAGACTTCTATGATAGTTTCAATCGACTTCGACGTATATCTTATATGTATTGTTTTTCTGAAATTTCGATTTCTCCGAAGCCTAGGTAACTTTCAAAATTATTTCAACGAAATGGTATTCTGCGAGTTATAAGTTGTTTTTTGTTCAATAGTAGATAAAGACTATGTTTCCAAAAAAAATGCGCGAAGAGGTATTTTCTTCTTTTCCAAGAATGACCCAATGATTTTCTATCCTTGGATCAAGTGAGTCCAACCAACAACCTATAAAAATTTCTTCGGAATCTGTTTTTCCACCCATATTTTGTGCTTGAGGTACAAATAATCCTTTTGCAATTCATGCTGTCACTATTGAGAAAAAAATCACATGATGCTCCTAAGATTCCTCTTAAAATTTCAGGTGAGTCACAAGAATTATGGTGTTCTTTTGAACTGCGTCATTTAATGTTAGTCGTATTGAGATATGTGACGTCATGTATTCCAAAAAAGACTGCTTCTCGCACATGAGATATGTTTTAATTTGTTGGCGAGATACATTATTATTATTGGTTGGTTTGTATCGAACGATTGGATTATGTAAAATCCGTCATCAGCTCGGTGATGATACATAAAAATTAAACTAGAAGAGAAAACTTGTGACAATTTTGAAAACGGAAGCGGATTTAGTTTCCGAAACGTCAGCGATAAGTAATAATTTAATAATAATAAATTTATTAATACATTAAAAAAATAATATAGAATAACATTGAAATAGGCACAATTGCATATGAATAGAATTCTCGGTAAGTTAGTTTACACTTGTTCCGAGTTTGAGAAGCACGTCATACATTCTAAATTTTTATAGCAGTCTAAGTATAGTTCCATAATAAAATAACATAATCGTTACAAATTATAAAAACAGATGCAATGCTGCGCTGAAGTAGGTCGGTAATTTTTTTTGTACAGTCGAAATACAATGTGTGGAAAAAACAATAATAAATAGCGAATTGTATATACAAACAAGAAAAAGTTAAAAATCAGGCAATGTATTCAGTTATTGGTTCAATGAGATTTTGATGTGTCTATTATGTTGTGGATAGCAACTATGAGAGTGCTGAATAAAATTAATTTCTTTTTTCTTTCAAACAGTATATTATGCAAGTTTTTCATTTAATCGGGAATGGCGTTATATATTTTTGTAGATAAAAATACAGAAGATGTCTGGCAAAATGATTTTGTGAACTGAGATTGTAAATTTCTCCCTCTTGTATTGTGGCCGTGATCAGCTATAGCCCGTTTGGTTTTATGATACTTTATGGCACATTTCTTAAAGAATTCCTGTCTAATGTCAAGTACTTGTGCGATTGAATAAATATGTTCTCTTGGGAAATCTTTTTTGTAATGAAGCATGAGTTTGAGAATTCTTCTATGTAGAATATTCAGAGAAGTTTTATGCGTTTTGAGTGCTGCTCCCCAATCCAAGATATCGTATTTCAGATGACTTTCAACTAATCCAAAATATACAACTTTCAGCTGTTTTCAGGTATCAACTCACTCAAACATCGAAATTTGTAAAGTATGAATTGCACCTTCTTGTTGATGTGCTGAATATAAGCATCCCACTTCAAGTGTTCATCAATAAAAATTCCTAGATATTTGATTTTTTTTTTCAGATGAATAAAATGAGATGACCCCCCAACATTTGATTGAAATTTCGTGGAGTTGATTTGTTGCAGGTGAAAGGGAGATAATGAGTTGTTTCCCAGTTAATTGTTAACAATTTCTGGTCGAACCATTGCTTTATAAGGGCCATATCATTTTGAACTATCGTCCTTAACTCATTCCAGTTATCTGCTTTGTAGGATGTTGCTGTATCGTCTGCAAAGCCAATGACTTTTACACTACTTCTCAGTCCATATAAATCATCAATATAAATGGAAAAAAGAATTGGGCCCAGAATAGTGCCTTGTGGTACTCCGTATTCAATCGTATTGTATTTTGATAAATATTAGTATTTTTCATAGGAAAAGTTGAGATACACGAAAAGTTACTGAGTAATTGAACGTGTTCCAATCAGGAGGAACTATTTTTGAATTATCGCAGCAACTTCTTGGAATAGATTGAAAATTTACCCTTATACACTTGTATAGATTCCAATATTGATTCCTTCGATTGTTTCAGATTTTGGTAGGTTGAGAACCCAAAAAAACTAGAAAAAAAAATGATGATCAAACAGCATTTAGTTGGCTTCAGTAATAACATTATCATGCAACTTCTCTGAAGTACGTGATATCTTCCTACTCAGATGTGCTCTTCCAAATTCAATAGAGCAGGAAACAAACGTCCTTCAGAATTTTGACAAGCTGAGACTGTACTCCAAATGATCTGCTTGTCATCCCACATTCCGCAGAAGTCAAGAGCCGTTGTTCGGATTATTGGATCGATATTTCCGTTCTAATCATCAGCATCACAATCCCAGATAATACGTGTTCGAAAGTTGTGGACATCGCTCCACAGTTGGTTCCATAACTTCCTTATTCCGAGTCAGCACTGCTGTCAGGTCTGCAATGTGTGAAGAAAACTTCCAGAAGATTTTCGTCGTATATCGATTCCACAAAACTGTTTTCCATGCGGGAGGCGCTTTCCGTGCTCACGCACCGATAAAGGCGTCCATACCGCTAAAGCTCGCCATACACGCGGTCATGTTTTCCTTCGGCAACAAAGTATGTGGAAACGGGCAGACGAAAAACTTGTTTGATGAGCGTACGGTCGACCTGCGACCCGCGCGGTCATTTCTCAAGGCTTATCTCGGACGGCTGCGGATAAGAGTCTCCCTCGGAGGCTCCCGGGGAGGATTAAGACAGATAAAGTGGGCCGAGCGTGTTTGACAGTCGACAACGGCTAATGGAAAACGCTCGGAAGGAACGATGATTGGTGGGGTGTTTGAGCAGCACTGACGGCGAGTCACGAGTGACTAGTTTTATAAAGTCCAGTGGACTATCGGGAAGAATATCGACCGATGAGGGCGCTGGTGGTGGTTGAACTATATCCACCATTTTGAAAGAGTTACCTTGTTTACATTTATAAAGTAACGCGCCAAACTGAAATCCAGTCATCAGTTGCCCTCGCTAGACAAGATTTTGGTGTTTTTTTTTGCTGTATTTTCATTGTACGAAATTTTTCTCGTGAAGGTTAATATAACTGTGTTCATGATGCTTCGAATAGCCGCACAATACCATTCATTGAAGGTGAACATAGATGCATTGTGTTTTAAAATCTAATGATATTTGTTCCAGGACATATTTTAGTTTTAGTGTAGTGTTAGTGAACCAAAGAGGCTTTTATTACATGGATGATGAAATACGCCATAACTTCGCCTAAAAATAGACAAACTGACTCACCAGGTAACAAGAAATCATCCCACTTGAAATGCAAGTAACACACTGAAGCCGCTCTAGGTGGTGATTTATGCAATTTCAGTTTAATTTTCCAAGCCTTGTACCTGTCTATTTTCTCTTTCAATCCACTGTCTGTAATGTTTCCCACCAAAGATGTATTTCTATTTGGAAACGTGTGGAAAGACAACTTTGGATTTCGGTTCCAAGAATTGCGGCAAATTGGCACCAAACACTTCATACGGCTCACTCAGCGATCTGCATCCATGATTGTTTGTTATTATTAATCGAAAAAAATTACGTCTTCAGATGAGATTTCCTAAATCAACACCAAAGTACTCAATAAATTCACACACATAAAATGGAAGCCGTTTGTTTGTGAAATTATGGCAGTGCGTTATATTTCCGCCAGACGTCGCATAAAATTATAAACTTCCCAATAGTTCAGGTTCAGTTGTCAAGAAAAAAACAAACTAGTGAGCTCATTGGGTATATGCATAAAATTCGAATTCATCTCGAATCTTTTTCTCGAATCTTCATAATCGTCGCATTATGATCATAACGTATTTTGATCATTCAGGTATTAGTCGAACCCATTGAATATTATGTGAAAGTGGAGGATTTGGGAGGAGAATTCAAACTAACAAAACGCGTCACCACTGCTCAAGAGAGAATGACACATCACAGGGTACAAAATGACCATATTTTGCATCAAATCTCGATTTTACATGAGCGGAGGTCGAAGGGGTGAAAGCTAAATTAATTATTTTGATATATGATATATTTTAATCCATAACCTAGATCTGTAGCATGGATTCACACAGCATTTTATAATATAGCAGAACATGATCTATAAATTACTTGTCATGGAAATTGCATAAAAATTCCTATTCAACATCTTTATCGGAATAATGTAAATGTAATAATAATACAAGTGTGATACTTTTTGTGAATTTCAAATGAATATTAGATATGTTGATATATATTATAGATCGATATGGGTTTGGTTGGATTCAAATTGAATTTTCTACTGCTTAATTGCTCTAAAATTGTTCGTTCCGTTAACCATCTGACGAACGTCAACCCTCAAAAGTCGAAACTTGTGCGAGCAATGGATCAACGAGGCCTTACCTTTTAACGTGCGATTACCCAGCTCGTGAAGGGTTATTTCCATGAGATGTAGATGGAATTTGAGGGCATTGACAATGTATACAATATGAATTTAAAATTCAACATTCTCTCAAATGTGTTCAAAAACGTTATGCTTTTGAATCCGAACCATTTCGAATTCAGAAATATCACTATGGCAACGATCCGATTTTACCGGATATTTCACCACCTAGCAGGGAAATAGATGACTAGAAATTTTCAATCGACGATTTAGATTCTGAATTCATAACGTTATCAACTTCAGTTTGTGAATGTTCGGAAATTTAATTTTTCTTCCTAATCTCATACGAGCTTCAATTCATTCCGGAAATACTTTTCAACCAATAAATTTTGACTAGTTAGCAAGGCAACTGAATGAATTTCCGGAAATTTTTTCGAGGCGCCACGATATTTAAGTGAAATTTCTTGACAGTTCAAAAAATAAACATACGATCTACAACCAATGTAGATATACCTGTGAATAATGCAAAATAACTTTCTACCAACTTTAGTGACCTGGAATCATGGAAGGGCGATAGACTGAACTTATAGTATGGTAGATATGGTATGGTAGATATACCTACATAGACATTTCTCCGACATTGCGTCATGTTACTTTGAACTGTCAGTTTGGATTTTTTTTTCAAATTATGGTGTTAAATTTTTTTCAAATCATGGTGTTAAGTTTTTTATCGAATACCACGCAAGCCTAAATTATTCCTGGAAATTTTCTTCTGGGCACGAATATTTTGAAAAATTTTTTGATATATTCGTGCCCTCTCGAAAATTTCTGGAATAATTCAAGCTTTTGTGATTTTATAAGTGAAAATTCCATCTCATTTGCGAATATTTTCGAAAAATATTTTCGAAAAATTTCAAACTCGAGAAAACTTCCGGAAATAATTCCTGTTCTAGAGAGAATATAAGCGAAAGTTGTTCGGTAAAGGGTAAGTTGGGAAGATAACTTCCACGATACCTTTCTCTCGTATATTTTTGAGCAATGCCGGCTTTCGAATAAAGCGCACCATTCACGACTCCCCAGAGACCACACAATACGATCCCACTCCACGGATATATTTCATATCCCAACAGAAAACGGTTATTCCGGAATTCTACAAATAAAATAACATAATATAACAACGTAAATTCGGCTAATCTCCAAATTGTATACACTAATTTGTATAATCTCATTGATTTAGTGTTTTAATTCGCCACCTGCGATACTTTCGAACTTAATAAATAATCGTTTGGGTCCCGAAAGTACGCGATCGATGTGCATAGTGCACGTTATTCGATGGATTCGGTGATAAAACCATTTCCCAAACGATTTACGGGCGTTCGTGGGCTGTATATTCGATTGTCCAGATTGAAACAATACTCGAAGAGAGTGAATTCGTTCATGAATTGGCAGAAAATATTTCATTTTATTGATTCATATTGCGAGAGCACCTGTGGATGCTTTCGGAGGCAAAACTGGTGTCAGAAGTGGGATGATTCGTTCACAGCTGGTTCTAGATGATTGGATCAGAAAATTGGCTTGCTTGATGGTTGAATGATATTTTCATCTCGTTCAGGGAAATGATAATTTTATATGATAGTGATCAATACTTTCTTCTTGGATACGTTTGATTTATCCACATTTGCAATGAAGAATTCAGGAAATAGTTGTCTCTGAATGGAACGAGCTTTTCTGGGCTCTCGATAAATAATTGTTTCTTCTTGGTTTTTCCGGGTGCTCAACCTATCACAATCTAAAAAAAATAGAATTGTTATTGGAATCTATACAAGTGTAGAGGAGCAGATTCTTCATCTACCCCAAAAAGTTGCAGCGTCTCTTGATAAACAGTTCCTTCTAGATAGAACAAGGCACCAAATTCTAGTAAAACTTAAATTCAACTATCAAAAAATACAAGAACTAGTATTCATCAAAATAATTATCGTTTTTAATATTTCAGAAACTGAATCTGCTTTCGTTTCCAAAACTCCTTCATAAATATTTCTATCCCACGTTCGTTGTAGGACATCTGTTGAAAATTTGATTTCGAATAATCGGAGTTTCTAAGCCGCGGGAAAAACTTCTCTCGCCAAGGAAATCCAAAGTTCAGCTGTTCTATTGAAAATAGATCTCTGAGCGAGAGAAATTGTAGATGTTTTCGAGCCAACACCAAAGGGTTGGGAATTCTATACTCGTCGGGTCATTCGTGTAGATACTGCCAAGGATGGAACGATTCAGGACAATTCAGGAGAGCACCGACCGTGAAAAAATCTATAGAAGAAGGACAAGTCTCCGACCCATCTACGATGCTCCAATGGAGTGAGCGAGTTTTTGAGCGAAGAATCACCAACGAGACGGATTGCTGGATCCTCTGAATAGAATCAAGAAACTTCAATGAGTGTTCTGATGCCAAGCTCTATAAATGAGAACTATATTCCAAAGCAGCTCGAATCTTTGAGCCTTGTAGATCATAAGAAGCTGACGAGAAGTGAAGTAATTCTTTGCACGAAATAGAAATAGTTTCCAGGAAGCACTTTTAGCGATTGATCCGACACGTTTTCCCCATGAGAGATAATCACTGATCGTAATTTCCAGCATCAAGATACTTGACTTCGTAGGAATAGTTACTCCTGACATCTGAATGGTAGATAATGATAGATCGGCTCTCTTTAGGTGAAGACATGCCTGGGTTTTCCCAGCATTACATGCCGTCAAGTTGATGTTACTCCAATCTATTATTTTTATCAAATTATCGTTAATTTCACTGACGTGAATGTGTTTTCCAATTTTTGTTTCTCGAGCTGGAATGGGGACTCTTGTAAAGAATTTGGAATGAAGAGTACTCTCGTCCTTCATAATTTGTACCGAACAAGGTATTTTCAAATCATTGATATGAAGCAAAAATAAAGTAGGCGCCAGAACTACAGTGGAACACCTGCATTCATTGGGAGAATATCAGATGATACCCCATCAACAATCTCATACAGAGACCTTTCAGATTAGAAACTCTTCAACAAAGCACACAACTGAGGAGGCAAACCATAAGACGGCATTTCAGAAAGGAAATTACGATGCCAAACTCGATCAAATGATTTTGAAATAACGAGTGCAACAGCTATCGTTTCCTCGAATTTTTCGATTGAATACTGCCAAATATGAGAAACATAAGCCAATAATTCGCTGGTTGATCTTTGATGGCGTAATCCGTATTGTCGATCATTAATCATTCCTGATTTCTCAAGATATTCAATAAGCTTCATATTGATTGATATTTCCATGACTTCGGAGATGATAGAAAGCAATGCAATTGGTCTATACTTACAAGGTAAACTTTCTTCCGTTTTTCAAGAACTGGCTGTACTCTCGAAATAGTAGTCAGAGTGGTGCAAATTAATTGGAATTTTCGTGAATATGGCACCGCGATCTCAATTTGAAATCCCAATAGAACGTGTTCCAGTCAAAAGGAATAGTTTTCAATCAACGTAAGAACTTTTTGAGATTGGTTAGAAATATGTCCTCCTAAACTTGTATAGACTCCAATATTAGTTTCTATTGCTTCAGAATGTGGTGGGTTAAGAACCTGAAAAAACTACGGAAATAATGAATTTCAAATGAAACAAAGAATTGTTATCCTGATGAGTAGAATTTCATAACAAGTTCACTTTATTTTTTTGTTGTGCGAAAATATCCGAAATTTCTTCAAATTATAATACAAAAATCAACAGAGAGTTCCTGTTACTTTTTCGTTACTTTATTATTATCACTCCAATAAAAGGGGTAACTCCAAATAATTACCAAACAGCACTCGTTGTAATCATTTATTGACATTTAATTCACCCGTAGAAAGTTTTTCATTCAACATTCTGGTTGAATGTAGTAAATAATAATTACCAGTGAGTGGTATGAGTTCATACCTCTATTATCGATACTTTGAATGAATAGTTCACCAAAACTCAATGAATGAAATAATAGGATAAAACAAAATAAAACATTGCGGAGAATCATTACAAAGAGAAATGGAATAGCAGTTATATCAGCTTTCCAAGTAATAATTTTTTGAAAATATATAAGAGACAATGTTATAGGTTTGATCCAATCCAACTCGATAATGTCTCCATTGGAGCAAATTTTGTATGGAAATTCTAATATGTTTTCCCGGAAGCACACAATGGCAATTCCATGGCATTCATGAGGAGGAAAGCACGTTCAATTCAAAATCAATTCAATTTCATCAATAAATTAACAAACTTTCAATCTGAAATCTCAGGAACATACAATAGATGCCAACAAATCAGTTTTCTGTACAGGCTGTGTTCCTAGACAATTTTCTTCGGGTGTAATCTTTTGTTTCTCTGGGGAGAAGTTTTGGGAAAAGGGGGATTCTTCGTCGATTTCCCAATGTCTTTTCCGAATTAAGGTAATTCATAAAGGATAACAACGAGGTTTTCTGAATGACCCACAACGAACTAATTCAACAAATATCGGGAGAAAATCAATTCTGAGAACACCAACCAATTCAAAAGGTTAACTCATCCTTGTACTCTAGTCAAAAATAATATATTACACACCGAGGTGGGAAGTGATTCATTCCTGTCGTGAGATCAGTAAGTTAACAGAGACGCGAAGCGTCGATGTTAGCTATGATCTCGAGACAGAAATGAAACTTCCTACCGAGGTTTGTATACTATTTTATTTACAAGCATCATATTTCGATTCAAATCAATAAATCTCTGTTTCGTTCTGAACATATCTGAAATATTACATTCAACGACAAATTAGCAAGAACGCGGTTTTCTCAGATAAAGCAAATAGACATATTGTTACCTTGACTACGGGGTATACAATTGCCACCAATATGAATGAATGTCAGATGAAGCCAATAAATAACAGATCAAGTCTAAGTCTGAAAAATAGATGAAATGAGGGCGGGAAGTAGAGGTGTGTAACGTGACACTCTCCAACCTTCAATGACGTTAGTAATGATAGCATTATATATGGTTGTAAATAAAAGATTAAAGACCATACACAATATATTTGCATCACAAACCTTCATTTCTTCTCTTTAGAGAAACTATCCTCCAGTGGTTGGAAATTTTCCAAAAATAAAAAATTCAAGTAATGGATTGATTTCCGACTCTGTTTCGTATTGGTATTGTCAATGGAGACTGATAAGTATCAATTTCCATTGGAACTAACTCAACAGTCTGAATGGGACGTGGAAATGTTGATGAAACCGTCAAAACAAAATCGATAAGCTACATTTGAAATAATAAAATTTTGATCCGCTTGACGAATGGGAACTGTATGAGGGTAAACATATCCGAATATATATATCGAATGCAAACATCGAAACAGTAAACGAATTTGACAGATGACGGATCTGAAGGCTCGCATACATACATTCAATTAGAGCGAAAAGCTGCGTATCAAACTGTATGTTGGGACGCGTGTTTATCCAGTTGAAGTCGAAATTCGGCAGTTATTATAGTCCACTTGAAATAGTATATCGAAATGGACGAACCTGTAACAGTGGCGAAATTAGTGATTTTATTTTTTTTCAATGCGCACAATTTGAAAGTGCTTCATATTCGTTGGTTCGAATGTCACCGATTTTTTTTGTTTCATTTATTTCACATCACTTATTTAATTTCGTTCAGCATTGAATTCAAAGAAGATTCTTTTCTCTGAGTTTTTCATAAATATCGGAAAAATACACAATTCATTCATTGACTGATCATAAAAAGTAAGGCGTCCTGACAACCCTTTCAATTTCGAAAAGTGCCACTGAACCTTCATCAGACGAAAGTGAAAAAAGTTCTGTGATCCGTTTTGTGGTTTTCTCCCCTGGAAATAAAAAATAAGCTTGAAGTACCCTATCCTAATTAATTTGTTGATAAATCAAACAAAAATAGTCAACAAACTTCCCAGAAAAAAATGATCATTCGTTATATCCAAGGATCATCGGAAAAAGTCGAACATTTAGGTGACATTCTACTATAGAGTCAATGTAAGGACAATAATCAAGGAAGAGAATACGATTGGATCCCTATTAAATCAAAACAAACCTTTAAAACGGTGAAGAATTCAGAGTTTCTAGTGGAGAAAGCTTTGGTATTGCTATCAAATCGAAACAAACCTTTAAAACGGTGAAGAATTCAGAGTTTCTAGTGGAGAGAGCTTTGGTATTGCTAAATGCAGAAGTTGAAGTAAAGAGTTTATCAGAGTTTTTAGCTTAGTGGAGAGTCAGAGGTCTTCAGAGTTTTCATCAGAGTTTTAGTACTAAAACAGAGCGTTGGATACTTTAGCTATACAGTTGAAGTGATTGTATTGTATTGTGATGAAGAGTGGTAATGAAAGAAGATTACTGTTGTTTGGAATCTGATTAAACGAACCTAAGAAAATATCAACAATAACAATATTGATAATCAAATTTAGATAAAGAGTATTTTTTTCATATTTATGAAGTACTCAAAGGAAAGAAACTTCATTAAATTCAATATTGAATCCTTTCCGATGTCATCCTCCAGAAATCTCAGAAATGAATAGTACATGAAAAGTTATAACATCCCAATAGTTGGAAAAACGTTTAAAAAATGGATTTTGGTGAGACTGTGTAGTGGATCGTCTCAGAGAGCGTAGGCCTCAACCAACGAGACCATTTGGACTGTACAATTTCACTTAATACTTGGTGGGGTGCTGTTAATAGATTCATTACTAGAATCACTCATTTTCGTGAATCAATACGTTACAGAAAACACAAAAACATAATGAAATATTGTACCTGAATACGACGGGATATCGAGATATTGCAAGTATTGTTAACATCCATTTTTGCGATTGAGTTCTGTTTCTCCTAAAGAATATTTCCCTCATTTTCAAAATGTCTCATAAGAGCAATGCAATTATCGAAAACTCACAGCGGTAAATGCATTGTATCGAAAACTTACAGCGGTAATTGCATTATATCAAGTCACCATAATAACACATTTGAAACCGTATCGCTAGACGTCAGTAAACAACACAAATAAATGTCAGATAGACTTCAAAAATAGAAAAACATTTCGCATTTTGGTGAGTGCCCCATACAATCTATGGAGGAAAGTATAAATGAACAAAAAATAACATTTTTCGGCAACCGTCCGGGAAGTACCCACTTCCCGGACGCTTTTTTTTTTGAGAAAGTAGCATTTTCCTGGCCTAGTCCGGGAAGTACGTACTTCCCGGACAAGGCCGGGAAAATGCTACTTCCTCGAAGAAAAAGCGTCCGGGAAGTGGGTCGGTTGCCGAAAAGATAGTGTACGCAACACGACCGAAAACAGTTTTTTCGGACTCGCAGACTTCCAGGACTCGCCTACGGCTCGCCCTAGAATTTTGTCTAGAAAAAAAAAGGTATTTTCCGGATTTGTTACGTAAATTACTATTCCTTGAGAATTTCTTTATTCATGAAATATTCCAATAAATTACATTCGTGCATTGAAATGACCAGATGATTCTGCATTGAAGCGTGATATCTTATACAAATTGCATTCGGTTATTTTCATATTTTGTGAAAGAGCCCCGTCCTTCGGCTCGGGCACTTTCGCCAAAATATGAAAATAAACTCTTGCAATTTTTAGATATCACGCTTTCTTGCAAAATTATCGGTATTTTTTATGCACTCGTGCAATTATAACCGATAATTTGCTAGAATCATCAATTTTTGAAAATGCTTTCTTGGTAGACAGATCAGAATCGTGACGTTTTATCAAGGTTGTCTCTGGTAACCAAGTACTTTGTTCTGTGGGGTGGGATTTATATTTGACCTTGTGTGGATATGAAATCATAACGATTCAGTTGACGGAATCGCATACCTTTCCGTTTGATGAATCATAAAGAAATTAGCATATTTACAAGTGTGTAGAAAAATCTGGTTTTTATATTACTTACTAATTTTGTGATAAACAATTGTTGAATTAGACTTATGTATAGTCCAAGCCATATTATTCATGAAAATTTTTTGTTCTAAATTTTTTTTTTGTTCGTTATCGTTAACCAGCTGACGAACGTCAACCCTCAGAAGTCGAAACTTGTGCGAGCAATGGATCAACGAGGCCTTACCTTTTAACGTGCGATTACCCAGTGAAAGAGTGATTTACCTTTTATTTTTTTTATAGTTGCATGAGGGAAAATTGATTATCATGTTTTTGATATAATTCGACCGGACTAATGTGTGTGAGCGCGTGTTTACCCGGTTGAATTCGAAACTGGCAAGTTCATATTAATCGCGATCGAGTGACTATGAGATACAAACTCCGCGACTGTTTTCATTAGCGGATGCGAGTGCGAGCAAACAAAAGTGGAGATGTAGCAGCACGAAATGGTGGGAATGGGTGATGTTTGATGACGAATAGTTGAAGTTAATTGCCGGCGGCGTGTTGCTGATGAGCGTCATGATGAGGATGTTGAAATTTTTCGTGTTCCGCCTTGTTTGAATCAAGTTGAATGCTACTTTGCGAGGCGTATATCTGATACTGCGTTTTTTGAATTCTAAATACTCTGAAGCATAATATTCAAATTCATTTCTACGAAATAGTTTCCTGCGAGCTATGAATTGTTTTGTATTCAATAGTAGATGAAGACAATGTTCTCTGAAAAATGCACGAAGAAGTCATCGTTTATTCCAAAAATGACCCAGTGATCTTGTGGTTCAAACCAACAAACTGTAAAAATCTCTTTCGAATCAGATTTGTAGCCATATCTTGAGTTCGAAGTACAGTTTCTTCTTTGGAATTCACGTTGCCACTATTGAAGACTCACCTGACGCTCTCATCACTTCTAAAATTCCAGGTGAGGTAACGAAAATGATGTATTTTTTGAACTGCTCCAGTCGTCTCAGGCTATTTTTTGACAGCAAGTATTCCGAAAAAAACTGCTTTTCTTGCACAGGAGATGTGTTGTAATTGATCGCGGTATAAATTTTGATTATTGGTTGGTTTGTATCGAACGATTTAAGTATGGAAGATTCGTCATCACCTCGTCGATAATACAGTATTCTGCATTTGTAGTTCCTAGAGTTTTCTCCGATCCATCCAATTCCGTTGAATAGACACACACAGGAATGGCGCCACTTTCTTTTTGGTTTTCACAATTGTACTGTTGCCTATCAAAACTTGAGAAAGGGAGCTTAGCTCCACTGCACTTTTGCCTTGTTAGGCTCATGGCTTTTTTTTATGTTCCTATTCGAGGGGGTGAACCTAGGAAAATTATTGGATAACAGTTATATCCCTCATAGAATTTCTATATAGAACACGTTATGATTGCGATACAGTAAGAGAAATAGAGCATCGGGAGATTCGTCGACAGTTGATGGACGTTTATCATCGTCGACGCTATGTTTGATTTTCCTCTGATGATAAAAAGATTTTGAGTGATGTCTGTCAGAAGTTTCGTTGTCTGAAATATGAAACTCCCCTGAAACCTGCTACAAAAAAATTCAAGGAGATGACAAAAAAAGTAGGGTAGAGGATTGTTGGAGGAGAGATGGCAAAACCAGATGTGAAGAAAAAACTATAATAAGAAAAAGTAATATATCAAATATTCAGAAAATTGTCAACAAATTATAGAAATTCGAATGAGAAATCGATTCATAGATAATATAAAATTGAATGTTCATTCAAAAAAAAACAGAATGAAGTTCTTTCTGAGTGTTGTCACGTTCAGATCCCCAGGATCCGGTATTGTCTTCTGATGATAATATCACTTCTACTACAACCCACTTAAATTGTCATCAGGAAATGATCGCGTATAGTGAAAGGAACGTTTCACACCCCCAAATGAAACTTCGGTTGAAATTTCCTTTTTTTATATAATTCATCATGATTTCTTATTCAAATTTCCATTAGTTTTTTGTTTCCTCGGTATAGTTTATTTCATTACTTTTCTCACGTTTCCTCTTGGTTCCATTCCTGTTTCACATATCGTTTATATTTACATTTTACTGAAATGTTCTCTCATTGATCTTTCATTTTCACTCACTGATCTTATTATGTCAACTCCATTTGTAAAATTCGTGATTTCCATCAAGCATTTCATTGCGTTCTGTCATTTTAACAATTGAAGTGCCCCCATTCTCGCTACGTGACACCTTCCATGATTTTATTTTGCCCCCTTTCAGTATTTCTTCAAAGTTCAGAATGGAAGTTTGAAATAACAGCAAAACTGAGAATGGGTTTTCAATGAAAAAAATATCTTGCCACTTCTGAGAAAAAATTGCTTTGGCGAAAATTGTATAAAAGGAAATTCGAGATATGCAAAACTGTTTCGCACAGTTACAAAAACTACAGATTACAATTGACTTCCTTATTCAGATCAGAAATAAAAACGCATTAAAAATCTTTAAAAATGGTTTCGTAACGTCCTGTATCAGATGAGGTGTGTTTTGGGAAACTTGTCTTCTCCTTGAACTCCATATATTTTATATATCACTTATACTGCTGAACTCAAGCAAATATATAGTTGCTTCATTTATTCAATTTCTACACTATATCCTCTCCATTATCCTTCAGATTGGCTTTTTTGTGAAAACGTTCACAGGGAAACGAACGTCAGAGATTGTGATAAGTTGAGAACCGAAAAAAAACTACAAAGATCCATCCACTACAAAATAATGTCATTCAAACAGTATGCGAAAACTTGATTCGATAACCGATAAAAACCACTGTATATTCCTCCTCCTCGTTTTCCACTGCAGAATACCATAAACGTTCAAACCGTGATTTATTATAAAACTCACGATTTTTCAAAGTTCCACGTAGAGTCCTTCGAACTTGGTCGGCAAAAAACAAAACTATAAAGATCTGAGAATTATACCTCCCAACGTTTTACAGCATCGCATCGACACTACAAATTTGAGTAGTTTCGCCAACTTCTATGAGCCGGAAACTTCCGAAGTGCTCCCCCATGGCATGAACATGAAATATTCAAATGAGCCACCGTCGATACAAGGTGTCGTGATTCGATAGATGTTCCGTCCTTCTATTTGCATTCACAGGGGTTGTTTTATTTTCTTTTTTTGGTTGCTAGAGAAAGACTACAATGGAATCCGAATCGTGTAATAGGGTTGAAATGAGTTTGTCTATCAACCAACGTCCCCTACAAACGTCACCGTTCTCAAACTCGAAGGTCTCAACGCTCAATGTTGGTGTCGTAGTAGGATATATGAACTTTGCCTCATTCGTTAACAGTATAATAATTTTTCTCTTCTAAGTTTTTTGAGTTCTCGACACACAAGAATCTGAAAAAATAGGAATCAACATTGGAATCTGTACAAGTGTATATGACGAATAGAGTGAAGAAGTTTGGAAAACGCCAGCAGATTTTATTCTGAAACGTAATCAACTATATGTATGTGATAATAATTATTCTTGTATTTTTCCTGATGAATGAACGATGAGATTTTTTTTATGGGCAAATTCAAGTTATACGAGAGTTTTCTGACCAATAGAACGTGTAACACTCAGAGCAAACTGTTTTTTGATGAACACAGCAAATTTTCGGGGTAGATTAAAAATCTGGCCTTCTACACTTGGACAGAATCCGATATCAATTCTAATTGTTTGAGATGGTGGTGAATTCAGAACCCAAAAAAATTCAAAAGAATTCATCCACAACAAAAAATGTCTTTCAAACAGTACTAACTATCATGATTTTCAGTTGAAATCATACTAAGAGTGGATTGTCAATGCATTCAGAACATCCATATCCCTTTGTCGGAGAAAATATCTATCATCATCTAGTATTCAGATGTCAGCCCAAATAGCACAAGTACGTCCAGTGGAAGTACTGCATATGTACGGTGAGGATGCATTGTACGTATTTAGGACGTACTTTTGTCTCCGACAGACGTACATAAGACCTCCCTGCGACTTACCGTTTCCGCATAGTCGGTAATCCCAGGTACGTACTTTTCTAGTCCACACAGGACCTGAAATGTACAGAACGGGGAACTGTTTGGGACATTCCGAAAACGTACATTTTCCATTCTATATGCGCTATCCCAAGTAGAACAAACATATTTGACCAATATTGGTTCAATATTACGGGAATATTAACCTTATATTGTAGTGGCCACAAAAAAATGTGAACATTCGGCGATATTAGATCAATATTCGAAAACAACGTAATGATATATCATTTGATATCACTTAATGAATCTAAGTTTTCATATTCGGGATTATTCATTTCTTTTTTACCAAATAGTCAAAGTTGGAAATTTTACTCATTCACGTGTACTAACCATCTAACCGAATACTTACCTGGAAAAAGACCTGGCTGCTGCAGGGCTTGAACTCTCGACCTTTTCTATGGAGATATTATTGTCGACCACTGTTACGCTCTACGGCACGGAGAGACTTGTTTTTAAGAAGGACTTGAGTGCTAGAGATGTGATGACTTCAAGTTAGTTTTGTTCGAGATAATATTAAAATTTTAGAAAGTTCAGTAACAATGAAAATATATCCGAAAAAACACTAAAGGATCACTGTCTCATGTGATGGCGGTTTTGGAATATCAAACTTGCTGTGCAAAAAATTCTATGTAATTTTCTGGTATTTAAATCCACCACATGTCGATGTTTCAATTTTTCCAAATTTTTTTAGGAATAATTCATTATGAATATTGCATTACCAATATTGATATATGTTTGAATACACTAAGTGATCACTCTCAAAATCCCAATACCCCTTGAACCGAAAGGGACCCAATACGTACGTTCTCGAGAGGTCCAAACAGTATGTACATACTAACAGAAATGTAGAAAATGAAAGGAACCCAATCCGTACGTACTTGGGAGGTCCAAACAGTATGTACAAAAAAGTACGTCAACGAGACGTCCAGATAGTATGTACATACGATTTCCAAAAATGTACGTCATTACTATTATGTCCCGCAAACGTTTCGAAATATACGTATCTGAAAGGGACTCAATATGTACGCACCTGGAAGGTCCAAATAGTACGAACATAGTTCTTCCAAACATGTACGTAAATGATACGTCTGAGCAGTACGTACATGGGATTCAGAAAAAAACACGTCATTGGTATGTCCCTAATTCATTCCGAAAAGTACGTACCTGAAGAGGAGTTGATGTAAACGTATCAGGGACACTTAATAAAGTACGTACATAGTACTTCCAAGCATGTACGTTTTTATTACATTCCGATTGGAACGGGACCAAGTATGTACCTACATGGGACGTCTAACCAGTATATACATAGTACATCCGGTAATGTACGTTCTTCGAATGTCTCCTATACGTCCCGGGACGTATCGACGTAACTAGGACATAAATGGTTCGTCTTCAGGACGTCGTGTGCTATTTGGGAGGAGTAACTGCTTCTACGAAGTCAAGTATCTCGAAGCAGGTATTTACGATCAGTAATAATCGCTTATGAGAAAACCATGTGAGATCGATCGCTAAAGGTGCTCCCCAAAAACTTGGATTTCCATTTTGTGCGAAAAAACACTTCACTTCTCGTCAGTTTTCAATGTTCTACAAAGCTCAGGCCTTGGATTGAAGTTCTCATGAGTGAAGTTCGGCACCGAAACATTCATTGAGGCTTCTCGATTTTATTCAGAGAAAGGCAATCCGTCTCTTTGGTGATTCTTCACTCACAAACTCGCTCACTTCATTGGAACATCGTATAGAGGGGTCGGAGATTTGTCTCTCTTCTTTAGATATTTTCACAATCGGTGCTCTTCTGAATTGTTATCAATCGTTCCACCCTTGGCAGAATCTACACTGATGACTCGACGAGTGCAGAGTTCCCACCCATTTGTTGTGAATTTGAAGACCTGTGGAAAATCTCTTGCTCAGGGACTTTTTTCAGTTGAACAGCTTAGCTTTGGAACTCCTTGCCAAGAGAGGTTTTTCCTGAGGCTTGCAAACCACAAAATTAGGCCTGTGATGGCTTGCCTATCATAATGTAGTCTCCAGACTATATACAGTGGGATTCAAAAATTTTCACAATATGGAAAAGTTCTTTATTATCGATAAGACAGAATTTTTTTTCCCCATAACAATTTTGAAATTTTGACAGCTCATATGCAAGTATCCTACAATACACCAAATATTACGAGAAATGAACTTTTTCGACAAATCGATAATGAAACAGTTTTCCACATAATGGAAATTTTTGAATCTTACTATATATAGTATTTTGATAGACAAGCCATTATAGGCGTAATCGTCTATGTATGAAACCCTGTAAAAAGTATGTTCCATATGGTAAACAGATTGGTCAAGGTCGACCTCTATTTCGTCTATTACTCCATATCACTCATTTATGACAAGAAAAACACAACCATTTTTTAGTATAATAAAATCACACATATATCTCATATGCTCATAGAAGTGATGGAGAAATAATTCTTACAGGACATTCATTTGCTATTGAAATATGTAACTAATTGTATGATACAATTCTCACAATGTCAACAAAGTCCAAACCTTCAATATCCTAAATATAAGGATGATTGTGATTCGTCTTCAGTTAGTTATATGGTATATTCGTATGTTTTTTCCTCTATCATATATTGATGTAGAGAAAAACCATTCAATCTCAAATGACTTTCCTTCTCAACAATTTTCGTTCATTGCCCCTTTTGAAATAGACAAGTATATCGTATTCTTCTCGAAATTCACAATTTTCATAAGCGTTCATCATAGATTCCTGATGGACTATATAATTTGGAGCGTTTTCTGCCGTCTCTCCTGTATTATTCAGTGAACATCGTCTCTTTTAAATCACTGTTCCGTTTCTTCTAGCTCTTTTGGGTTTTTGCCCTACGACAATCTGAAAAAATAGGAAATAATATGAGAATCTATATGAGGTTGAAAGGGCATATTTTCAATCTACCTTATTTACTTTTCGTATATCTCAAATTTGTCTATCATAAAAGAACTAATATTTATCGGAATACTTATCGTTGACGTTTCGGAAACCAAGTCAGCTTCCGTTTTCATAACTTTCATAAATATTCTCTTATACTTTAGTTTTTGTGTTCGGTTTTCCTAAATGTCAGAAATTTGAGTTTTGACATGTGTCTTTCAAGAGTGGCAGCCAGGTGCGATCCATATCAACCGAAGTGTTCAAGATGCAAGTATCCACATAAAAAAGTTTCCTTCAACTTTCGTCTTCTGCTGTAGTTCTCTCTTGCTATAATTTGAGTGTCATTCCATTCAATTGTTTGATCGGCAGTGAGGATGTGTTCTGATGATTTAGAAGCACTAATCTGTCTGTTCTTGATGTACATCTTGTGTTCACTCTTTCGCACTTCTAGAGGTCTGGACGTTTCACCCATATAAATCCGACGGCACGAACAAGGGATTCGATGGATATGATTCTTTGTGTTTTTTATTAGTTCAGTTGGTTCACAGTGTGTCGTGAAGTATTTGTTGTTTTGAATGTTTTTCTAACATTATACCTGTTGCTGACCTGTTTCGAAAAGCACGATTCGTCCGCGCTGTATTTCCTCTGTCCATCCTCCCACACCTGGAGATTTTCCCCTGATACATTCCCACGCAGAAGAACACACATCCTCCGAATCGCACATACAGGTGATGCTAATGCCCACGCTCTCCCCGGATGACGGATGTTATATATTGCGGTCCGGGCAGCAGCTTACACGGTGTACACTGGAAGTCTAAGTACCCCTAAATACTGTTTAATACCCGCATTGTTTTATAGTTGCTTGCCGGCTAAGTTTGGAGTATCCGAAAGCATATTCCCCAGATTTATTGTCCGGTGAGAATTGTGCACGTTGTGTATTCGTGTGCATATGGTCCGATGGACCAGACAGATTTGTCGAGAGATTTCTGCTCTAAACACTGCAATTGTTCGATGATCTGTTTATGATGAATCCACTTGTCTCATAAACGTGTAGTGAACCAGATGTGGGTTCGAAATAGAGTGGGCGTGGGTTGGTTGGTTAAAAAAATCCAAGAGGAGGCGTTGAAAACCTCCCGTATATTTGATTTCTCTTATACTCTGATTGCCATGGTTTGGCGCTACAAAAAAATGTGGAAATGTTCATATCAAGATTTGAATGAGAAATCGTTTATAATACAGCAATTGGTACATACGCAGAAAGCAAACGAAATAATTAATTTTGAATCAATATAAAACATATACAGCTTGTCCAATCCATCTTGGCACAGAACTAATAACGTCTGTGCCTAGCAGTCTCTGTGAAGAATACTGAGATAAAAAACACCTATTTTATGTGTTCACTGTGTCGAATTATATTCCTAGAAGGTGATTTTTCTTCTTCATGGTCTATATTACCAGGGTGCAACTGGAAAAGTATCTGAGTTTGTGTCAAGATGGATTGGATGAGCTGTACATCAATATATACTTTATGTGAATAAAGAAAAGTAGTTTGACTCTATTTCGATGAGATGCAAGTAGTGATAACATCTGATTCGATAATCAAGAGCAGAAAATAACATGCATAAAAGCAAAAAAAATGAAAACGTTCAAATCCATATATATTTAATGCTACTTACCTACAAAAAAAGACCTGCATCGAGTTGTTGACTGATAAAAACCAGTTTGACCCATTTGCCGAATGGCTCAAGATTTTTAACGCAATCATTATAACAAACCAATTTTCAGTTGTGTTACTTTATTCAATGGGAAAAAAGGCGTAAATCGGCGATATCGACAGCGAGTCAAAGAAATAGCTAAGAGTTTTTTCTGTGTGTGAGGAATGAGACTTTTTCTACGAACAACGCTAGAAACGAATGCAAATTCAAATTCTTTCTTGAAAATTGTTAGGCAATCCACAATTACTGAAATATTGTTACTGGTTACATATAATATAATGAGTAAAAATCAATTTCCGCCTTTTGCCATTTGGTTGTCAAGAGACAAACACAATCTTATATTTCTGTCCTTCATCGGCAAGAAATCTATGATTTTAATATTATTATAAAACATAAAACGTCAAAATTGTGTTAATATAAATAACAAACGGTTGAAATTTGTACATACAAACAAAGAAGTGTCGTTGGACATTTTCAACATCAATAGAAAATAAAAATATTTTATTTAAGGAATCAAAACCTGCTAGGGTGAGGATTCGTTTCTTTACAAACGTGACGATACTAATAATTATAATGCGTTCAACTTTTTTGGTTCCTGGTTGTCATCGACCTATAACGAGATGAAATATACCTGCAATATGACATTATCTTCTGCGAGAAATAATGAGAGACAAAACAGTTAAGGATTGTATTCAAGAAAAGAAAGCTCTTGCAGGGGATTGATTGTCATTTTATTGTAGTATCTTTGACATAATTGTGACGTTTCTAGGGTTTGGAGTCGTCTTCAATAGACGAAATGGAAATAGTTATTTCCAGGATTACATCCTTCGATTGATCTACAAGGCTCATATACGGGCCTGTCTTAGCATATAGTTCTCATGTATGGGGCTCATCATCGAAACATTCATTGAAGTTTCCCGATTCCATTCAGTGAAATGCAATCCGTCTCGTAGGTGATTCTTCGCTCACAAACACGCTCACTTCGTTGGAGCATCGTAGAAGGGTCGGAGACTTAATTATCTCTCTTCTATAGAGGTTTTCACGGTCAGTGCTCTCCTGAATTGTCATCAATAGTTCCACCTTTGGCAGTATCAACTCAGATGACCTGACGAGTACAGAACTACCACTCATTCGATGTGAGCTTGGAGACCTGTCGAACCTCTCATGCTCAGGGAACTTTTTTCAATAGAACAGCTGAATTTGGAACTTACCGAGGGAGGTTTGCCCTGAGGTTAATTTGCATCTCCTGTTCCTTGATTTTTGTGTTGATCTTTGTACATTATAGAGCTTTCCTTCCCTGTGAATCTGTACATGAAATATAATAAAAATATACATATAATAATAATCCATTCTCAAAGCTCTCTGTTTCTACTTGTGTATGCAATATTATATTCTCACTTGAACTTCATTTTTTTTCCAATGAACTTCAATTATTACTTTTCCCTTTCGTAGTATTCTCGTTTTGGTCATCATGCTTCATTTCAACAGTGTTTGTCGCATCGAAAATTTTCAGAAGTTCAAGTTGAAGGTGTGCAGTTATTCAGCCCATCTGAATCATTTCTTGATGATAGGAATTTTGTTGTATCAACTCGTTTTCCCAAATGTATCAGAGTACATTGATTTCCACATCCAGCTGGAAAATATTTTCGAGAAAAATATGTGTGTCTCAGACATATCTAGTGATTTAAGAGTTACGCTCAATATATTGTGGTTCCTTTGTCAAATACTTATTCCACTAGAAACTTTTTTCGCGTGGGGGATCGAATTCAATTATTTCTGTATGTTCCTTCATAGTTTTCTTGGGGTTCTCAACCTACCATAATCTGAAAATCTAAAAATAAATATTGAAATCTATACAAAAACAGGTCCGTCTGATTGAAACTCGTTTTATCAGTCAGCAACTTCTCGTATAACTCAAATTTGTCTATAAAAAAAACAAAAACTAATAATTTTCGAATACTCATTGAAATCAAATCTGGTTTTGTTCTCAGAACTTCTACACAAATATTCCTATTTCCGTTATTTTTCGAAAATTTGTCGAATATTTAATATTTGACACATTGCTTTGTTTTTCAAGAGGGGTAGGCATGTTCGATTCATTTCAACAGAACTGTTTCCTCAGACAGCATGATAAAAGCATATTCTTTCATTTGAGTGTCATTCCATTCTACTGTGTGATCTCCATAGACAGTGAGAATGTGTTTTGATGATTCAGAACCCGAAAAACTAAAAGAGAATTCATCCACCACAAAAAATGACTCCAAAATAGTCTTCTGTATGTTATTTTATATGTAGATTATTCTTCGATAACAGAAAAAATCATCAAACTACGAGAAGAGCTCATTTTTTATATGGCTTTTATATATTTCAATTGATACATGTTCTGATTTGGTTCATTTTTATAAATATTTGAATACATAAATCCGAATATTAATTGAGTTTTTTCTTTTGCAAATATTTGAAAGTATGGTATTTGCTTCGTTAATATTACCTGAAAACTGTTTTTATTCTTTTGAATATCATTGCAATAACCATAGTTAATTGGTGAAATGAACTCCAGCTAGTTTTTTCGAATTTTCCCCTATTATGCTAGAGTGATATGACCTGGGCTAGTTCGAATATATCAATAGAACAAGGATATTACAGAAATATTCCATATTGTGGTAGTTCAACAAAAAATGACTTCAAACTAGTATTCTGTATGTTATTTTATATGTAGATTATTCTTCGATAACAGAGAAAATCATCAAACTACGAGAAGAGCTCATTTTTTATATGGCTTTTATATTTCAATTGATACATGTTCTAATTTGATTCATTTTTATAAATATTTGAATACATGAATCCGAATATCAATTCAGTTTTTTCTTTTGCAAATATTTGAAAGTATGGTATTTGCTTCGTTAAAATCAACTGAAAACTGTTGTTATTCTTTTGAATATCATTGCAATAACCATAGTTAATTGGTGAAATGAACTCCAGCTAGTTTTTTCGAATTTTCCCCTATTATGCTAGAGTGATATGACCTGGGCTAGTTCGAATATATCAATAGAACAAGGATATTACAGAAATATTCCATATTGTGGTAGTTCAACAAAAAATGACTTCAAACTAGTATTCTGTATGTTATTTTATATGTAGATTATTCTTCGATAACAGAGAAAATCATCAAACTACGAGAAGAGCTCATTTTTTATATGGCTTTTATATTTCAATTGATACATGTTCTAATTTGATTCATTTTTATAAATATTTGAATACATGAATCCGAATATCAATTCAGTTGTTTCTTTTGCAAATATTTGAAAGTATGGTATTTGCTTCGTTGAAATCAACTGAAAACTGTTGTTATTCTTTTGAATATCATTGCAATAACCATAGTTAATTGGTGAAATGAACTCCAGCTAGTTTTTTCGAATTTTCCCCTATTATGCTAGAGTGATATGACCTGGGCTAGTTCGAATATATCAATAGAATAAGGATATTACAGAAATATTCCATATTGTGGTTGTTCAACAAAAAATGACTTCAAACTAGTATTCTGTATGTTATTTTATATGTAGATTATTCTTCGATAACAGAGAAAATCATCAAACTACGAGAAGAGCTCATTTTTTATATGGCTTTCATATATTTCAATTGATACATGTTCTAATTTGATTCATTTTTATAAATATTTGAATACATGAATCCGAATATCAATTCAGTTTTTTCTTTTGCAAATATTTGAAAGTATGGTATTTGCTTCGTTAAAATCAACTGAAAACTGTTGTTATTCTTTTGAATATCATTGCAATAACCATAGTTAATTGGTGAAATGAACTCCAGCTAGTTTTTTCGAATTTTCCCCTATTATGCTAGAGTGATATGACCTGGGCTAGTTCGAATATATCAATAGAATAAGGATATTACAGAAATATTCCATATTGTGGTTGTTCAACAAAAAATGACTTCAAACTAGTATTCTGTATGTTATTTTATATGTAGATTATTCTTCGATAACAGGGAAAATCATCAAACTACGAGAAGAGATAATTTTTTATATGGCTTTTATATATTTCATTTGATACATGTTCTAATTTGATTCATTTTTATGAATATTTGAATACATGAATCCGAATATTAATTCAGTTTTTTCTCTTGCAAATATTTGAAAGTATGGTATTTGCTTCGTTAAAATTAACTGAAAACTGTTGTTATTATTTTGAATATCATTGCAATAACCATAGTTATTTGATGAAATTAAATCCAACAAGTTTCTACGAATTTTCCTCTATTATGCTAGAGTGATTCGACCTTAGCTATTTCGAATATATCAATAGAACAAGGATATTACAGAAATATTCCATATTGTTGTTGTTCAACAAAAAATGACTTCAAACTAGTATTCTGTATGTTATTTTATATGTAGATTATTCTTCGATAACAGAGAAAACCATCAAACTACGAGAAGAGCTCATTTTTCATATGGCTTCTATATATTTCAATTGATACATGTTCTTATTTGAACAATTTTTATGAATATTTGAATACATGAATCCGAATATTAATTCATTTTTTTCTTTTGCAAATATTTGAAAGTATGGTATTTGCTTCGTTAAAATCAACTGAAAACTGTTGTTATTCTTTTGAATATCATTGCAATAACCATAGTTATTTGGTGAAATGAAATCCAACAAGTTTCTACGAATTTTCCTCTATTATGCTAGAGTGATTTGACCTAAGCTATTTCTACCATATCACTAGAACAAGGATATTACAGAAATATTCCATATGAAAGTACATAATTCCCCAAACAATAATTTCAATTCGAATAGGACGCAATTACCCCAGATATGCATGACTTTCGATTTTAAGAAACCCATTGGATTGACATTTTGTTGTATTTCTCGATATAGTGGTACTACTTCAATTTCAACCTTCCCTGCATGCTGTTTTGTTTCAACCCATTGCATCTAAAAAGTGAGCGTTATGGGTTGGCTTTTCATTAATTGAATAAAGACCGTTTATTATTATTATTATTACATAAGGTGACCAAGGCCGTTATTCTAATTTCGATTCTACAATTGATAAAAAATTATCCTGTCTTCTGCAAACTTCATGAACCACACGGATTTATGATCAACCCTGTATTCAAATTTGTCGATAAATCGAATGACATGGAATGGCCCTAACCCGATTACGGAGGCATTGATGTTTTTGTCATATTGCAGATTGCGATAGCTTCAACTCTTTGCATACGTCCAATCCGATACGAAAACATATTGTTTTATAAATCATTAAAACGTTAACGAAATCCGGACGATATTTCATCCGTGAACGCCAATATGCCGTTCGTAATAAAATAAATTCGTTCCAATCGTTGTCGAGCAAAATGAATACAGAATGGTAGTTTCTATAAATTAATTCCCAGTTTGATTTTCGATAAAAATTTGGCAATTTGTATGATAAATTGAAGCATTTTTTTCAACATACTGATTCAAACGAACGGGCAACCCTGTAAGGTTCAAAGAAAGTCGCGTGAATCGAAGGACAGGAAATACGCATTAACATTCACTTTGAATTTTAGGGGTTTGCAGGCAGACAGGAAAAATCTGCTTCGGTTCACCAGTACTATTGAAAAAAGATCCCTGAGCAAAAGCGGTTTGACAGGTCTTCAAGCCCACAACGAAGGTTCAGGAATTCTGCACTTGCCAGGTCTTTATACTGCCAAGGGTAAAAAGGTTGAAGAAAATTCAGAATAGCACCGACAATGAAATATCTATGGAAGAGAGACAATTATCCGTCCCTTCTACGAAGCTCCAACGATGTGAGCGACTCCGTGAGCAAAGAATCACCAACAAGACGGATTGCCTTTCTCTGAATAGAATCGAGAAGGCTAAATGAATGTTTTGGTGCCGAACTCCACACATGAGAACTATATTCCAAGACAGGTCTTGTAGGTCATCAGAAGCTTCTGGGAAGCAACTTCAGTGATCGATCTCACATGGTTTTCTCATGAAAGAATTACTGATCGTAAATCCTAGCATCGAAATATTCGACTTGGTAAAAATAGTTACTCCTGAAATCTGAATATTAGATGAAGGTAGATCGACTTTCTTTCAAAAGACAAATGCCTGGGTTTTCCCAGCATATATTCCACCGAGTTGATGCTACCCCATTTTATTATTATCACCAAGTACTAATCAAGATTTTTGTAACCTCCTCATACCCATGGCAGTGGTCGATAAAGATTGTTCAATGAAATACTCAATTCCTTTTCTCGTTGACCTATTCAGTAACTTTTCAGAGAAATCGTTAGGAAGACGAGTTGCAAAAAACTGGTGTTCCACAATGAAAACCCATTGCATGTTACTCGTCAGTTCTATAAGGGGAATTGAGAGGTTTTCCAAAAGTTGATATGGTGACGGTATTGCCTCTTCACCTCATTTAACTTTTACAATGAGTCAAATGAATGAACTCTACTTGAAACATCAATCCAATTCTTCGATCTACCAAATTTGTAAACTATTCATTGTATTATCACGCGAGGTTTCAAATGTCTCCTGTACCTTGTATACTTCTATATAGTTGTTAGAGATACATCATGATAACGGTTATTCTAATTCCTTCAATTTGGAGTTATCGCTACAAAAACTTCCAAGGAAAGTCACATGTTGAGGTGGTTGAGTAATCATATCAATATCCGCATATTTGAAAAGAAGCTACTGAGGAATACGATATGAAATCATATGTTGACAAAACAAAAACCCTTTGAATCATATTATATTCTTTTACAATCACGGTCCACTAATCAAATTGTTATCATGATACACTCAAAATGCCTGAAAATCGTGGTGTGTTGACTCATTGACCCACTGATGAAGTCAGGTGATTTTCTTGGAGCAGAAACAAGCTCGTTAGGCTTCGCGGAGTGAACTAAACAATTTTGGTTAAGTGAAGATTCGTTCGAATAAAAAAAAAGTAATGTACCGAAACTTTTTCCCGAAAAGTTTGAAATGGAGAATAACCTCCAATTAATTCATTTAACCACGACTGTTGTGAATTGTACCCATTATATGTGTGTTTGCTCGACTTGATACCCATTATTCGCTGGTGAATAATTCAATAGACGCAGCAACTTTTTGGGGTGGAATAAAAATCTGCCCCTCTACACTTGTATTGATTCCAATATTGATTCCTATGTTTACAGATTGTGGTAGGTTACAAACCCAAAAAACTGCATTTCCAGTGAAAGCATATCATTATTAACAGTATCCAGTGGTTCATCCCGAAATAATCCTTCGAAGTTTTTCAATTTGAAGAGACACAAATGATTTCTGGAGTAAATGCAGTAGACGAGGTCTAGTAGGAATAAGGTTCAACGTGAAGGCAAATCACCACCTACTGGATGACAAACAACTCAAATTTCACTCACCAAATTCTGGAGAACTCTCCGAAAATGTTGTTATAAATATTCATCACTTCTTTTACCAGATTTGGGACACAGCAAATTCTAGAGTTATCTGACGTTGTTAGAGATCTGCAACATTCGGTATATTCGGGTGATCAACAACACAAACCTGTGAAACATCAAGTGCTGGAATTTTCCAACAGTGTTGTTGGGAATCATATTTTTATTTTTATATTTCATTACTTATTCGCTAATTTCCTTAAATATTATTCTGATATTTAAGCATTTAAATATTTTTTTTTTAAACAATTATTCAATTCATATCATGTGTATATGGATTGAAAGAGAATGAGTCTTCAGATAGACCGGGGTCTGGAGTTTTCTCAGATCATTCTAAGAAATCTTCAGAATTTTGTTCATCTGCATAATTGAAAACTCGAACTTGTAACAAACCAAGTGCTGGAGTTCTCTAACAGCTTTGTTAGCCATCTTCAGCATTTTGTGTATCTGAAAGACCGAAGCAATTAACTCTTAGATGATGCACATGATACAGAACCTCAACACCATGTACAAGGTGCACATATCCGCTTAAAATCCATCCGATAATTGTTCATTTCCCACTCTGGCTGCAAACACTCTAGTGCTTGTTATCAGAAAACGAAATATAGGTCGACATTCACCCATCAATCTGTTTACTGGATGAAACATACTTTCTATAAGGTTTCATAAATAGACGGATACGTCCATAATGGCTTGCCTGTCAAAATTAGGTCCAGACTATGTACAGTGAGTTCAAAAATTTCCAGCATATGGAGAGCTCTTTCATTATAGATTCGTCAGAAAATTTTAAACTTTATAAAAATTGGTGTATTGCAGAATACTTCGCATATGAGTTGTTGAATGTTCAAATTTTCCAAAAACTGTACAGGGGATAACGAAAAATATGAATTATGGTCTTTTCTTTTTAATGTAGGTGGGGAACTGAATTGAAAATATTCGTTCACACGATAATATTTCAAATTTTGTTTGTGGCAAAACAATATAATATTATAAGTGAATGGACTGGATGAAACAAGTCTAATTCGTCACCAACTTCTCGTATTCTCAATTTTTTTTATATATATATATATATATATATATACGATAGAAGTATTAGTGTCTGTGTGATTAACAATGGAATGAAATTATAGCGGTATTCAGACAAAACATAAGAATTTGGGAAAAATTAACTTCTTCGAGCGGGATTCGAACCCACGACCTTCCGTTTTCTAGACGGATGCTCTGCCACTGAGCTATCAAAGACCCTGAGTTCTCCATCGCAAATTTCGGAAGTCATTTATCTCAAATTCTATTGTTAGTTGTTATTATTCAATCGAGAACCTTCGGCGGTTTTCGACTGACAGAGGTGTTAGTTGGGAAGGATACACATTCATTATCATATGGTCTTAGTACCCAATTGTACCTTTCAACCGAAGCGTCGTCGATGTTTATCGACTTCAGCAGGTATCAGGTGTAGATACCAACCAGATGATTTCAAGCCGGAAAATTTACACGATAGAAGTATTAGTGTCTGTGTGATTAACAATGGAATGAAATTATAGCGGCATTCAGACAAATCATAAGAATTTGGGAAAAATTAACTTCTTCGAGCGGGATTCGAACCCACGACCTTCCGTTTTCTAGACGGATGCTCTGCCACTGAGCTATCAAAGACCCTGAGTTCTCCATCGCAAATTTCGGAAGTCATTTATCTCAAATTCTATTGTTAGTTGTTATTATTCAATCGAGAACCTTCGGCGGTTGAAAGGTACAATTGGGTACTAAGACCATATGATAATGAATGTGTATCCTTCCCAACTAACACCTCTGTCAGTCGAAAACCGCCGAAGGTTCTCGATTGAATAATAACAACTAACAATAGAATTTGAGATAAATGACTTCCGAAATTTGCGATGGAGAACTCAGGGTCTTTGATAGCTCAGTGGCAGAGCATCCGTCTAGAAAACGGAAGGTCGTGGGTTCGAATCCCGCTCGAAGAAGTTAATTTTTCCCAAATTCTTATGATTTTTCTGAATGCCGCTATAATTTCATTCTATATATATATATATATATATATATATATATATATATATATATATATATATATATATATATATGTTCTTGTTGAGTTCGGGTTGAACCGCGTCTGGAGCTTTGTTTTCGACGTTTCGGTTCCGAATTTAAAGCCATTTTCAAGAGGTAAATGTGCATCTGGAAACTAAACCACAGGAACTAGCCCCACTCAAATCATCAGCCCTTTTCAAAATAGATTCACAGATCCATCCACCGCAATCAAACTTCTCCTTCCATTCCCAGAGACCCAACAGACAACAACGTTCTCCACAAAGCTTTCCTTTCCTACATTAAAGCTGTTACTAACAAAATCAGCCGAATTCTTAAAGAAACAGGACATAAAAACGATATTTACAGCCAACCATATAATCCCCACATTCCTCCCCCAAGGACAAAATTGTCAACGAATCACAGGGTATATATGAAATACCATGTTCTGATTGCCATAGAACATATGTAGGCCAGACCAAGAGACGTATGACAAGTAGAGTATACGAACATCAACTTGCTGTCCTCAAATCAGACCCATCTTCAGCTATGTCCAAACATCATCAAGAGACAGGATACAATATAGACTTTGAGAACAATAAGACCATCGCCACAGCAAAAACACTACAAGCTCGTATAATTCGCGAGGCCATCGAAATCGAGAAGCGACCTTCCTGCTTAAATAAACGTGACGACGGTCAGAGACTTCCAACTGCATGGAGACCCCTAATTTCCAGATGCCCAGTCCCCACCAAGATATCCGAAGGTGCTTTAGCAGCACCCGCTGCTATAAATACCACCCAACATCCCTCGATACCCCAGTTCGATCTAAGGAGTAGGCAGATTGAGGCCCTGGCGTCAAGTCACAAACCCTTGCATCCTGTGACAACACCTGAGGAGTAGGCAGATTGATACCTCAGCGTGAAGTCACATTTACCTTTCGAGAATGGTTCCAAAATCGGAGCCGAAATGTCGAGAACGTGGTGGTGGTTTGAGGTGTAGTGAAGATATCTGTTGGGATGTGTTTTCTTTCGATATACACTTCCGTCTACATGACGTGTAAAGTACGGAACAAATATCAATCCACCACAAAATAATGAAGTTCAAACGGTAACTCGTAATTATTTTACGGCTACTTTTCCCCAAATCATTCTAGTATCACACTCTGTATATTTGCTGTGTATTTATATTTCATTTAGTTCGTTATTTCTAGCGTCATTCAAGTGAAATTCAATAACAAATGTATTATTGTCCATGACTCGTCGTGTTCGAATATAAAAAACTGAATATTCGAATTAATAACGGTAGAAAATCCTACTCAACAATTCCGTTGAAATTAATTTCAACTGCGCATCGACGTATATGGGCATCAATTGAATATTCATTCATTTCTGATGGTTGCAATGAACTGCTTCATTGTGATGTCGATGAGGACGCAGATTACTGATGGTTGGATTTTTTCAAAGCTTTTTCCGTTTATTCAAAAGGGATAATTGAAATGGAATCCTTTGTATTCATCAAATACTATACTGAAAGTGTGAGGTGAAACTCTGTTCTTTCCCGGTATTTCATAGAGGGTTCAGAATTTTTTTTTCTTTAAGTAATAGTGAATATTTAGGAGGATAATTTTGGTTACGTTACCTTATATAGTGTTTTCTCTCGGATAGGTCTCTGTATGTGGTTGTTGATGGGGTATCATCTGACATTCTCCCAATAAATGCAGGTGTTCCACAGGGTTCAGTCCTGGCGCCCACTTTGTTTCTGCTTCATATCAATGATTTGCTCGAGAAAACATCTTGTTCAGTACATAGTTTTGCGGATGACTGTACTGTTCATACTAGTTCCTCTTCTAGAATCCCTATACCAGCGCGAAAAACAAAAATCCGAAGATACATTTACGTCAATAAAATCAACAAAGACTTGATGAGAATGATAGAATGGGGTGACATGAACTTGGTGGAATTTAATGCTGGGAAAACCCAAGCATGCCTCTTCTCAAGGAGGGCTGATCTATCAGCATCTATGCTAGGAATTACGATCTGTAATAATATCTTATGGGCAAACCATGTGAGATCGATCGCTAAAGGTGCCTCCCAAAAACTTGGATTTCTTTTCGTGCGAAGAAATACTTCACTTCTCGTCAGCTTCTAATGATCTACAAGGCTCAGATATGAGCCGTTTTGGAGTATAGTTCTCATGTGTGGAATTCGGCACCAAATAATTAATTGAGACTCCTCGATTCTATTCAGAGAAAGGTAATCCGTCTTGTTGGTGATTTTTCGCTCACAGACTCGCTCACTTCATTGGAACATCGTAGATGGGTCGGAGAACTTTCAGTTGTGACGGTCGGTGCTATTCTGAATTATTAACAATCGTTCCACCCTTGGCAATATCTATACAGATAATTCGGCGAGTACAGAATTCCCACCCCCTTGTTGTGAACTTGGAGACCTGTCGAACCTCTCTTGCTCAGGGATCTTTTTTCAATAGAACAGCTGAGCTTTGGAACTCCTTGCCGAGAGAGGTTTCTCCTGAGGCTTACATAAGATGTCTAGAAGATTGGGTACTGAGTTATACCTGTGTATGTTTGGGGTATACTTGGCGACACATGCCTACTATGATAATAAGCATCATGGCTTTTCGACATCAAATCAGTTCAGATGGCGTTTGTAACGAGAAGAGTTACAAATTTCCTAGGGAATGTATAAACGGCCGACCTAACGGCTGGCTATACTTTTACTTTTGGACGCTGACTGATCAACAACCTATATTATTTGTTCAGAATACTGGCCAAATTTCCTATAATTGTGTTGCTTTCATTCGATTTTCTTTTTTATGAGTATGACATTAGATTTTGCTCATTTTGTTGTCTACTCGAATCAAAGAATATAGTTTGTCGATCGATCGGTTGACTATGCACTTACTTCCAATTAGCGTCAACTAGCGATGAAATTGAGAAACACACCACGATACGTAAAAATGATACTAATGACAGAAATGTGTCGCCATAAAATTCTAAACAATATCGCATCGGTCCCAGCACCATCCTTCTAGACATCTTAGGCTTACAGACTTCAAAAGTGAATGTTGTTTTGTATCCCTGTCCCTTGATTCACGCGGTGTTCTTCGAACATTACAGGGCTTTTCTTTCGTGTGAATCTGCATATAAAAAAAAAAGAAAAATTTTTATAGTTGTTCTGAATCAGAATGTTTGAGTCAATTTCAATGGAATTTACACAAGGAAAATTCATGAACTGTTCGACATTGATTGAAATATATTATTTTGTGCGAGCTTTCATGAAAAAGTTCGGATTATCCTCAATAAGAAGGACTCTCTTTTACGCAGCAAGTTTGCAGAGTAGATGGAAGTCAGCCTTCCTACAATTGTACGGATTCCAAATCAATTCCATATTTTTCCACAAACAAATGACTATCAGTGAATATCAAGAAGCCTTCTTTCAAACTAGAGCAGTTGCTAGTCATCCCCAGACCGAATCGATAGGGGTATTTTATTACTTAATACGTTTTCGCCTCCCCCGGAGTAATTTCGATGCCGGCTAGATTTATGTATCCGTTCACAACCTGTATTTTGGAGCCATCAGCGCTGTTTTAAATACAAGATACGGTGAATTACGATCCTCTGAATATTTATGAATATTGCTTCCATCTCACTGATTTATATTATTAGGTCGATGGAAAATTATACCGCCCGCAATTTTCTCGGTCTCGGTAACCAGCCGACTCAGATTCGTATTGATCGAGTAGTATCGAGCATAGGTACGTTTTTTTTGTGGTTGGGAGCCAGTCCATTTCATTAATTTTCTGAGAAGTTGTTTCTTCTATTCACTTTTCTGTGTAATAGGTCTTACGTTGGTCAAACTGAATGATTTTTCGAAAAAGGTATGATAGAACATCGAATTAATTTTGGTATTGAACAGGAATTCCCGTTGCAAACTTGTCGACTCGTTTGCGAAGTACCTAATGTGACATGGAATGGCATCCATTTCGGTTTATTGAGAAATGCCTGCAAATTTCTTGCTCTTGGTAACCAACCGACCCAGATTCGTATTGATCGAGAAGTATCGAGAATATTAACGTAGTGGAAATGCATATATACGTATTCGTTGTCGTTGGAAGCCTATTCATTTCTTACATTCATTGAGGAGTTATTTGTTATATTCATTTTTCTTTGTAATAGGTCTTACGTCGGTCAAACCGAATTATTTTCGAAAAAAGTATGAAGGAACATCGAACTAATTTTGGAATTGGTAAGGAATTCCCGCTGCAAACTAGTCGACTCTTGTGCGGAGGACCCAATGTGATATGGAATGGCATCCATTTTGGTTTATTGGGAAACGCCCGCAATTTTCTCGATAATCATCCGATTCGGATTTGTATTGATCCAGTAGTATCGAGCATATTTACGTAGTGGAACTGCATAGGTAGGTATTTTTTGTCGTTGGTAGCCCATTCATTTCATTAATTTTTCGAGAAGTTGTTTCCTCTATTAATTTTTTAGTGTGATAGGTTTCACGTCGGTCAAACTAGATAATCTATCATTGATAGTATGAAAGAACATCGAAATAATTTCGGAAATCGGACAGGAATTCCCGTTGCAAACTAGTCGTCTCGTGTGCGGAAGACCCAATGGAACATGGCATCCGTTTCCGTTTATTGATAAATGCCCGCAAATTTCTCGGTCTCGGTAATCAGCCTACTCAAGCCTAATCAGCCTACTATTCGTATTGATCGAATATTATCGAGCATATTTACATAGTGGAATTGCATGGGTACGTATTTTTTGTCGTTGTATCCTATTCATTTTATTCATTACGTAGGTCAAACCGGATACATTTTCAATAATAGTATGAAGAAACATTGAATTAATTTTGAAATTGGACAGGAATTCCTGTTGCAAACTAGTTGACTCGTGTGCGGAGGACATAATGTGACATGGAATGGCAACCATTTCATTTTATTGAGAAATGCCCGCAATTTTCTCGGTCTCGGTTATCAGCCGACTCAGATTCTTATTGATCGAGTAGTATCGAGAATATTTACGTAGTGAAAATGCTTATGTACGTATTTTTTGTCGTTGGTAGCCCATTCATTTCATTAATTTTTCGAAAAGTTGTTTCTTCTGGAAAAATTTTTGTGCGATAGGTCTTACGTCGGTCAAACTGAATAATTTTTCAATAATAGTATCAAAGAACATCGAATCAATTTCGGAATTCACCAGAAATTCGCGTTGCAACCATATTTACGTAGTGGAATTGCATAGATACGTATTTTTGTCGTTGGTAGCCCATTCATTTTATCAATTTTCCGAGATTTTTTCTTCATATGGATATTCACACGAAAGGGAAGCCTTGTTGTTTTTTCTCTTCATTTTTATGTGTAATAGGTATTACGTCAGTCAAACTGGATTATTTTCGATGAAAAAAGTATGAAAGAACATCGAACTAATTTTGGAATTGGGAAGGAATTTCCGTTGCAAACTAGTCGACTCTTGTGCAGAGGACCTAATGTGACATGGATTGGCATCCATTTCCGTTTAGTGGGAAACATCAGCAATTTCCTCGGTCTCGGTAATAAGACGACTCAGATTTGTACTGAGCATATTTTTCTTCTGATAATTTTTCTGTTTAATAGATTTTACGGCGGTCAAACTAGGTGATCTTTCAATGAAAGTATGAAAGAACATCGAACTAATTTTGGAACTGGACAGGAATTTCCATTGCAAACTAGTCGACTCGTGTGCGGAGGACCTAATGTAACATGGAATGGCATCCATTTCCGTTTATTGAGAAATGCCCGCAATTTTCTCGGTCTCGGTAATCAGCCGACTCAGATTTGTACTGAGTATATTTCGTTTCTATTCCTTTTTATGTGTAATAGATTTTACGCCAGTCAAACTGTATGATTTTCCAAGACAGTATGAAAGAACATCGAATTAATTTTGGAATTGGACAAATTCCCGTTGCAAACTAGTTGACTCGTGTGCGAAGGACCTAATGTGACATGGGATGACATTGATTTCCCTTCATTGAGAAAAGCCCGCAATTTTCTTGGTCTCGGTAATCATCCGACTCAGATTTGTATTAATCGAGTATTATTGAGCATATTCACATAGTGGAATTGCATCGCTACGTATTTTTCGTCGTTAGAAGCCTATTCATTTCAAACATTCACTAAGACGTTGTTTTTTCTATTAATTTTTCTGTGTGTTCTTACATCGGTCAAACAGGAGGATTTTTCCACAAAAGTATAAAAGAACATCGAACTTATTTTAGAATTAGGAAGGAATTTCCCTTACAAACTAGTCGACTCGTGTGCGGAGGACCTAATGTAACATAAAACGGCATCCGTTTCCGTTTATTGAGAAATGTCGCAGGCTCCCTTTTATGTCCCTTTGCGTTCAATCAAAACGTCGTGATTGTGCATTGCCCCGTTCAACGAGGACATCCAGTCCCTCATTATAACGGATTCCGTCAGTCTTTCGATGAATTTTCACGCTCTCAAAGAAGCCCCGCAGTTGGAAAAATATTGACTGACCTCTCCGAGAGCGCTCACATCGAGCGGAAATCATTTTATTGACAGGGAGTATATCGGAGCGGTGGAACACACTTTAACCTTTTCTGACATTTACAGCGAACCGGTCTGTTTGGCCGTTGCCGTTGTTTACAGAACAATCTAGGAAAATAAAAGTTTTCTGTGGAGAAAAGAAATGATTGTGGATGGGATGATTGCGATTTTCCATCGGCCAGAACCTATTCATGTACAGAGAGATCGTTTTCAGCAGGCAAGATTTCTACTGAACGGAAAAAAAATCGTATGAAGTGATACTTTTTCTGTAAAGAACTTGAAATATTCCCTACGGATCAATAATTACGCTAACACCAATCTGATGGTATCAGTTTTCTTTGCCTGAATATGCTCTCTTTAATTGCAAAACACGCGAGTACAAAAATATTAGTTTGGTGTTAGGGTAATTGATCTTCTACTCCAAATTTCCTAAAACAGTACTTCTGTTCAGTCTTCCCCTTTTCACAACAAATAACAAGTATCCAGAAGGCAAAACCTGTGTAGACAAAAAATGCTAATGTTCTTGACTGTGGTGACCCCAAGGGCTCCATTTTGGACATCTACCACCCATTCTGGTACAGATTGTGTGAAACTCTGAAGAGAAACGCCATCTACTAGATGACAACCAACGACTGAAAGTACACCAAGTAGGGAAGACCTCTTAAAAAGGTGGATATATCGTACGGCAAAACCATAACAAAGGACCCGATCCTAACAAAAATCGTCTTCGGTCTACTTGCAGGAATAGCTGCAGCCTTCCATATGAATCAAAAATTTCTTGTTCGAAATCCAATACCGAACAGCTGGGTAGACCCACCCTATAGGTCTCCTTGCAACTTGCGAACACAAAACGGAGAGTTACATAAGAGACAGAGGTCTGAATATGGTGCAGATGGTGTTACCTTCTAATGCGAAACGCCGTCTGCTGGATGATGACCAAAAACTCAATCTCCCACCACGCCAATTAGAAGAGACCTGTTACAGTAAGGAACATACCGTTCAATATGTTTTGTGTTCGCAAGTCGATACGAGTGTCACTGAGGAGACCTATCACGGGTCGAAACAGCTGTCTGGCATCGGATTTCTGAATTCAATCATTTCGAACATTGGAATTCTGATCTCTAGTATCCAATCTATACATCAATATCAAGAGAATGAAATCATCACCAGTTTCTCTCTTCTATTTGCCTACGATATGCTGAATTGTTCTCGACAGTCAATGACATTAAAGCTTATCAAATATCTGGAGGAATCAGGAATAATTGATGATCGACGATAAAGATTTTGCCATTAAAGTTCGACCAGTGACTTATTGGTGTATGTTTCACATATTTGGCAGCAATCCATCGGAAAGTTCGGAGAAATGTTAGCTGCTGCACTCTATAACTGAAAAGCGTATAATCGAGTTTGGCATCGGGGTCTGCTTTGTAAACTGCAGTCTTATGGTGTGCCTCCCCAAATGTTTGCTATATTGAAGAGTTTTTTGTTTGAAAGGTTTCTCCTGAGGCATACAAACTTCACAAATCCAAAGTGAATGTCAATTCTTATCTCCTGTCCCTTGTCCCTTGATTCACGCATTGTTCTTCAAATATTACAGGACTACTCTTTCGTGTCAGTCTGTATGTAAAAAAACAATCGAAGCAGTACGATTTTCCAACCAAAATCTTAAGCCTCACCGTGTTACGAAATATCATATCATGCGCCCTAACAGGCTTAACCATCAATTCCATCCAACTTGATCATGAATATACTCGTCCAAACATATCATCACGAATCTGGTATCTGAGTTACAAAGATCAGTGAGATGCCTCAGAGCGCCTGGGCACTCTAGATAATTAACCGACTCTTGTCCGCTCACTGCTCTGTCTTTTGGGCATACTCGTAGGAGTATTTGACGAGGGAAAATGTGAATATGAAAAATGAAAAACGTCCCATCAGTATATCAGATGCTCTGAAAGGGTCAAGGTTTTCGGTGGTTATATTCATTACTGATTCTCAGTGTGGTCTTCAGGCTAGAGTGTCCATTCCTCCGAAATTGGAGAGATTCAAAAAATATTTCAGAAATATATGAGAATTGAAACCAATTCAAGATGGGTTTCTCTCTTGATTATCCGACTTTCATAAAAGAAGAGCACAAAGATCTAGTTACCGCTGTGTAGATTGTCTCGTAGTTGAAGATCTCATTTTGTCCGTTGTCAGACTCTATGAATGATAGTTATTCACTTGTTGAAGTAATCCCACGTTCATCAATGTATTAATAAAAGTCGAAACAAATATAAACGAATAGCCTTCAATATTCAAGTGTACCTAGCATGGCTTTCAAAGTCAGAGAATATGTGATCATACATACGTTTTGATCACAGTATCAGTCACGAATAGAGTATTTGAACACAAATAGTGTTTGGAAACTTCCTATGTTATGTGAGGAGAGGGTCGAATTTAATACCATAATAGTATAAACGATGAGATTGAAGCCTTTGGTGTAGAAGTTTGAACTTTTTCTAGAGATCAAATACCCCAAATATCAGTTTGGTGAACTGATATTTCTGCACGCGACGCGCTTTCTGCTAGCAAGGTTGGGTTAAATTGTTATCAATTCACTTCTCCTGAAGATGCTAACCTTCTCTAACTTTAACTCTATTCCTACAAAGTCAAGTATCTCGATGCTAGGAATTACGATCAGTAATAATCTCTCATGGCAAAACCATGTGAGATCGATCGCTGAAGGTGCTTCCTAGAAACTTGTATTTCTATTTCGTGCGAAGGAATACTTCACTTCTCGTCAGCTTCTAATGATCTACAAGGCTCAGATACGACCTGTTTTGGAATATGGTTCTCATGTGTGAAGTTCCGCACCAACCATTCATTGAGGCTTCTCGATTTTATTCAGAGAAGAAATTGTTGGTGATTCTTCGCTCACAGACTCGCTCACTTCATTGGAACATCGTAGAAGAATCGGAGTCTTGTCTCTCTTCTATAGATATTTTCATGGTCGCTGCTCTTCTGAATTGTTATCAATCGTTCCACCCTTAGCAATATCTACACGGATGACTCGACGAGTACAGAACTCCCACCCCTTTGTTGTGAATTTGGAGACCCGTCGAACCTCTCTTGCCCAGGGATCTATTTTTAAAAGAACAGCTGAGCTTCAGAACTCCTTGTCGAAAGGGGTCTTTCCTGAGCCTTACAAACTTCAAAAATTCAAAGTGAATGTTAATTCGTATATCCTGTTCCTTGATTTACGCGATGTTCTTTGAACATTACAGGTCTTCCTTTTCGTGTGAAGCTGCATATAAAAAAAAAGTTTAATTATGTCGAACCTCACACCTACGAGTACATTACCAATTATCACATTCGTACGAAAAACTCCTCCTTTTTGCCCTCGTAGGAGGAAAAACAAAAAAAAAAAAAAAAAAAAAAAAAAAAAAAAAAAAAAAAAAGCCGAACACGACCAGAAAACGAGAAGAGCAACACAAGGGAAGCACACACGCAGAAGCACACAAACACAAAGACATAACGGGCACACGGCAAACAGAGACCACAAAAAAAAAGAACACGAAAAGAAAGAAGAACCACAAAAGGACCGGGCGGAGACAAAACAAAAACGGCACGTCGAGAGAAAGCGCAGCCCACCGCCAACAAAACGCGGAGGCAGCCCCGCAAGAGGACACCAGCCCCAAAACGGATCGCAGCGAGAACACGCCCAAAGAAGCCCCGAGGGAAAAAAGACGACCCCGAGAGCGCCACACGAGCGGAAACAAGACAGGGAGAACGGAGCGGGGAACACACAACCGACAACAGGAACCGGCGGGCGGCGGACAGAACAAAGAAAAAAAAGGGGAGAAAAGAAAGAGGGAGGGAGAGCGACCACGGCAGAACACAGACAGAGAGACGCAGCAGCAAGAAGAACGGAAAAAAAACAGAAGGAACCGAAAGAACGAAAACACGGACAAAAACAACACCAACGAGACAGCGCGAAAGCCCAAGCAAAACACGGAGACAAAAATAAGGGGAGGGAAGACACCCAAACAAAACAGACCGCAGCCCCCACAACAAAAACAAGACCAGAAGGCAAAACCGGAGACAAAAAAGAAGGACGGGGACCCAAGGGCCCAGGACACACCACCCACGGACAGAGGGAAACCGAAGAGAAACGCCAAAGAGACAACCAAGACGAAAGACACCAAGAGGGAAGACCCAAAAAGGGGAAACGACGGAAAACCAAACAAAGGACCGACAACAAAAACGCGGAGCAGGAAAGCGCAGCCAAGAACAAAAAGCGAAACCAAACCGAACAGGGGAGACCCACCAAGGCCGAACGGAACACAAAACGGAGAGACAAAGAGACAGAGGCGAATAGGGCAGAGGGACAAGCGAAACGCGGGGAGAGACCAAAAACCAACCCCACCACGCAAAGAAGAGACCGACAGAAGGAACAACCGCAATAGGGCGAAGCGAACGAGGCACGAGGAGACACACGGGCGAAACAGCGGGCACGGATCGAACAACACGAACAGGAACGACCAGACCAACAACACAAACAAGAGAAGAAACACACCAGTCCCAGCACGAAGCGAAGCCGACAGCAAGACATAAAGACAAATACGGAGGAATCAGGAATAAGAGACGACGATAAAGAGCCATAAAGCGACCAGGACAGGGAGTCACAAGGCAGCAACCACGGAAAGCGGAGAAAGAGCGGCACCAAACGAAAAGCGATAATCGAGGGCACGGGGCGGAAACGCAGCAGGGGCCCCCAAAGGTATAGAAGAGTGGAAAGGCCGAGGCAACAAACCACAAACCAAAGGAAGCAACACCGCCGCGATCACGCAGCCAAATAACAGGACTACCCGGCAGCGAGAAAAAAACAACGAAGCAGACGACAACCAAAACAAGCCCACGGACGAAATACAACAGCGCAACAGAACCACAACCACAACGACAGAATAACCGAAACAACACACGAATCGGTACGAGACAAAGATCAGGAGAGCCCAGAGCGCGGGCACAGAAAAACGACCGCCGCTCACGCCGGGGCATACCGAGGAGTAGACGAGGGAAAAGGAATAGAAAAAGAAAAACGCCCACAGTATATCAGAGCCGAAAGGGTCAAGGTTCGGGGTTATATTCATTACGATTCCAGGGGCCAGGAGAGGCCATCCCGAAATGGAGAGATCAAAAAATATTCAGAAATATAGAGAATGAAACCAATTCAAGAGGGTTTCCGATTATCGACTCAAAAAGAAGAGCACAAAGACAGTACCGCGGAGATGCCGAGTGAAGATCCATTGCGGCAGACCAGAATGATAGTATCACTGGAAAACCACCACAAAAAAAAAGCAAACAAAAAAACAATAGCCAATACAAGGACAGCAGCTCAAAGTCAGAGAATAGGATCAACATACTGATCACAGACAGTCACAATAGAGTATGAACACAAATAGGGGAAACCAGAGGAGGAGAGGGTCAATAATACAAATAGAAAACAGAGATGAAGCTGGGAGAAGTAACTAGAACAAAACCAAATATCAGTGGAACAACGCACGCGACCCCGAGCAAGGTGGTAAATACAACACCCGAAGAAACCAACAACACACAAAGCAAGACCGAAGAATACACAAAAACCCAGGAAAACCAGGAGACGAAGCAAAGGGCCAGAAACTGATTTCTATTTCGTGCGAAGGAATACTTCACTTCTCGTCAGCTTCTAATGATCTACAAGGCTCAGATACGACCTGTTTTGGAATATGGTTCTCATGTGTGAAGTTCCGCACCAACCATTCATTGAGGCTTCTCGATTTTATTCAGAGAAGAAATTGTTGGTGATTCTTCGCTCACAGACTCGCTCACTTCATTGGAACATCGTAGAAGAATCGGAGTCTTGTCTCTCTTCTATAGATATTTTCATGGTCGCTGCTCTTCTGAATTGTTATCAATCGTTCCACCCTTAGCAATATCTACACGGATGACTCGACGAGTACAGAACTCCCACCCCTTTGTTGTGAATTTGGAGACCCGTCGAACCTCTCTTGCCCAGGGATCTATTTTTAAAAGAACAGCTGAGCTTCAGAACTCCTTGTCGAAAGGGGTCTTTCCTGAGCCTTACAAACTTCAAAAATTCAAAGTGAATGTTAATTCGTATATCCTGTTCCTTGATTTACGCGATGTTCTTTGAACATTACAGGTCTTCCTTTTCGTGTGAAGCTGCATATAAAAAAAAAGTTTAATTATGTCGAACCTCACACCTACGAGTACATTACCAATTATCACATTCGTACGAAAAACTCCTCCTTTTTGCCCTCGTAGGAGGTGTGGGTGTAAGAAACAAAAAGTATTTCGAAAATCCTACCAGCGAAGTTCTCAAATTGATGTTAGCATCGTCGGAGGCAGAATAAACATAAAAAATTCAAAGAGGGGCAATTTGCTTTTCTCTATTCATATCTCTTATTATCTTTGTACTACAGACCGCATTCAAACCAAACCGAGGACAATCCTTGACCAGTGGCGTGGTTGAAATTTAAAATATGGTAAATAAAATTCAACACTTTCATTTAGAAGGGATTTTCGCCACTGACCATAATGTGGCTGAGAATGTTAATTATTTTTCTACAACCGTACTATAATAATACAATTAATTACATGCCCCTAATACGTTTTATAATGATATCCATTATGAAACAGATTGAAAATTTGAAATAAAATATTTTTAGTTCTTCATCATTCGTCGAGTGTAGAAAAATATCATATGCAACTCTCATGTAATTGTTATCAATACACTGCATAAGCCCTACGAAACTCAACTTCAGATCATGTATTGATAACCGTCAATACATGATCGTTGGTTGTATAATATACTGATTGAATCGATAGTTCAGATGATGAGTTATTTTTCACTGATGACGAAAGATCAAGTATTCATGAGAAACATTTTCTTATGTACCTCTTTCGAATGATTGTGAATAAACTTGACTTCTTCGAATCTGTACCAATAACAAACCTGATCATTTGTTATGCTTCACGCATGAATGAGACTTATGATTGAACAAAATAGACTTCATATGCAGGAGATTTGTTGCCTTCGATTTACATTTTCTTGGCATTTTGTGTTATTGTGATATTTCATCATCTAATGGGGATAAATTGAGACTTTCGCATCAAGGAAAACAACTAGATATTTCAAATAGGACCCGTATTTATACAAATTCCAGAGTTTTATGAATATATAATATAATAAATGAAAATATTGAAAATACTTGAAGCTGAACAGCTTTTTATATATATATATATATATATATATATATATATATATATATATATATATATATATATATATATATATACGTTTCGGCAAAGTCTCATTCGCTATCTTCTCTCACTCTGGCGTCGTTCCATCCTGGCAGATGTCTCTTCACACACCTGTTTCTAGATGTTCCATACTTCATGTCAACTCTGTCATTTCAAACTTCATTGTCAATGTCATTCATAATTCATATTCAACCGTTAAAGTTCGACTTTTATGTGTATCCACCTGTTGAATATGCAACTATATTCTTTTAATCCTGTTAATATTTTAATATCGTTTTTAACAATTTACTTGGTGTAAAATTTTTCGTCTGTGACATGTTATTTCACTTTACCAACGTTTTTAATACGACTAACCTCAAATACAGTGAGATTCTTGTTACTGTTTATTTGATGTGATAACTTAAAATATTAATTTGTAGCTTTTCCCTGAAGATGGTAATAAACATTATCGAAATATTGGAAAAACTGGTGTTATAAGAGTACACTTCCGTTCTGCTGTTCACCCAAAAAAACTACAGTTTTGTATATATATATAAATATATATATATATATAATATATATATATATATATTAATATATATATATATATATATATTTATATATATATATATATATATATATATATTATTCAGTGTTCTACTTAGTAACCTACAGGGGATCTGGACTACCTTGGGAGTCCTTCAAATACGGACAATAACAATCCGGTTGTTGAAATTACATCGTCTGGCAGAGAATGAGAATTGAAGTAACAGATGAGTCCTGATATTCTCCGACTTCACTCACACACAAATCTAAGGCATATCTGATAATATATGCAGGAATGGCACCGTTGGTTGTAACCGGTAAAACCACAGTGTAAACCCCACTGGTTTTAACCTCATCATTCTTCGGATGACATATTTCTATTTCATTGAGAACTTTCTTCTGCCTTCGTTCATAATTTTCTATTAATTCAAAGATAACCATCGAAAAACTAACAGCAAACGAGGCACCAATGTTTTCGTACTTTTACTTTCGTACTTTTCAAGTACACTCTGTATTAAATTCGATAAAATCAATCAATAAATGTAAAAATCATTATTTCAGTCTATGATATTCATTCTGGAGACGAAAAATCCAAAGTTTTCAGAAGTCAACGTTCGTTTTGACAAAATCTATACACATTTTCCGAAAATTTGTTAAACTTCAACAATTTTTCATTTCTATCGGCAATTCATTGAAAGTTTTCAGGCCTTTATGAAATAGTTGATTTTGTCCAAAATTTGTATTATACCTTTTCAATTTGATATCATTCGAATTCCTTGTATAATAATTTGTGTTGTAGCTAGTGAGTTCCAAGTTGTCTTCCAGGTATTTTGGAAGCATATAATTTTTCAATTTATATAAAAATATGTGAGTATCCAGATATATTCTCTGTTTAACACTCAAAATTTCAAGGGACTCATGCATCCATAATACTTTGGTATAGATATCTTTATTTAAAACTACTCTCAAAGCCCTGTTCTGTAATTTCTGTAAAATTTCCATCTGAGTTTTATTCAGAGTGAATAATATCGTTGAACAATATTGAAAATGGGGTTCTATTATAGATCTAAATATTTTGAATTTTGTTTCATTTGTTAGGTGTTTTCAACTTCTCGATAATAATCCAGTTTTTCTAGCTATTTTTCCTGAAATATATGTGAGATGCTCATTAAAATTTAGTGAATTATCTAATAACACACCTAGATATTTGAGTTCAGGAACAATTTCAATTTTTTCATTGTCAATAAAAAGAGGTCTTGAATTTTGTACTGGTCTATTTGAAAGTAGCATGAATTTTGATTTACCTGGGTTCAGTTTAAGTATATTGAAATTAAACCAGTTTTCTATATATTTAACATCTTTCTCTAAATAATTCATTAAATGACATGATTCCTCCAATAGTGGAGCTTGGATTGGCACCTCATTGTATCACAATTCTCTACAATGAATAGAATTGTCGCCAAAGTAGAATAAACATATATGGAATGATATTGTTAGGCCTGATTATAACTGTTTGTGCTCGGTCAAAACCAGTGGGTGGGGTTTTTGTTCAAACGCCTGGGTTCCTGCCATCCCTGATCGTATTAGTCCAGCAACCACCGCCTGATTTTTCGAGTGATTAATAACAGGCTGAATCTCCGTGAGTAGGTTCGGTTCGACGAGACGCTCAAGTTTTCCCTCTGTGAAAATTCTCGTTAGAGGCAGCTAACGTAGTGCGCAGGTGTGAAAAAAGTGTTACCGTGGTATCGACAACTTCCAAGCGTAGGACTAGGAAAACGTGCCACTAAATTTGTAGAACTATGTGGCCATTTCATTATACAAGTATTTACTATGCTGCATAAAAAAAAACAGCTGGTTATTGATAATGTTTATGACCTCGTTTTTTCGACATATTCGGAGTGGAGGACGCTCCAGTCAAACCATCCATTTTGTAGGACAATTGTTTTTCCGAGTGTATTATCCAATTATCTTAATATGTGAATGAAAAAGTCAATATTAGTCCGACAATTTCGACACTTCGCCGAATCGACATGTTTCACACCTGCGCACTACGTTAGCTACCTCTAACGAGAATTTTCACAGAGGGAAAACTTGGGCCTCTCGTCAAACCGAACCTACTCACGGAGATTCAGCTTGTTATTAATCACTCGAAAAATCAGGCGGTGGCTGCTGGACTATATGCCACTTCTTGAGAATTCTCCCAGGAATCGTGTGAAATATCGCCCTACGCCCCCGCTTTCGATCCGCCACTGTCTCAGGTCTGTAATCCGCTAGACAATTAACCGTGTGTAAGTAGGAGCCTGTCTGGAAAATTTGCATTTAAATTTTCCGATAGGAAGAGTGCCCGGACTCGAACACGAGATAGGGTGTAGCAATCTGGGTATTCGTTCGTTTACCCATAAAGTAAGATCAATGGTATGCATATGAGTTTGAGGCCCACGAGAATTTGAATATAACCCCCCCCCCCACTCCCGACGGGACGGGGTTTTCGATTAAACGCGATTTGCGTTCCTTTTCTGGAAAGGGCGGAGAAAAAATCGGGTTTCCAGCGAGAAGAGTCTGAGCACATGCATTAGCATTAGGTACAGGGTGGGTCAACTTCATGGATAGTCTGAGATCTCAAGTGAGGTTGACCTTCACCAAGTTGATAACCAGGTGAAAATCATATTTAAACAAGTGAAGTATGTTTGTGAACGTGTAGCTATTGAGTTGTCTATATTATTAACTGTCATCGCCCGAAGACGATTGCGGATAGCAATCGAAACGTCGTGAGTACACTCAACTTGAAACTTGTTTCAATATTCAATATTTTATTCATTTCTGCATTTACATTTCTTGAATAGTATTTTTTTGAATAATATTCCATAGTCGATATCTCGATTTTTTGTAACAACATTATTTTTCTTGATCAAATAATCCTAATTTTCATTATTGACCGAGAAAACTATTTCAACCTTTCGTTTGGGATTCAATTTTCTTACTTGATTTGTATTTTTTTTCTTCCGTTTCTAGCAACAGGTTTCAATAGAGTTAAAAATATAGACTATGGAAGTCCGAACCATTACCATTCAGCAAGGAATATTGTCAACCACATCGAAGCAAATGTTGACTTTTTCACTATCTTCTTTTGCAAAAATGTTTTCAGTAGGATATGATATCTTGCGTGGTTTGCTTTGGAACTTTTAAACAATGTCCATTTTTTTGCTGAAAAAATGTTGGCCTCGTCGGTTGATGAAGTGAAATATTTTTGGTCTGACTCGTTTCTCTGAAAAAAATTTAACGGTCTTACTTTTCCTGTTGTAAAACGCAGCCGTGTAATCGGAACCTGTATACGCATGGAAAGGAAGTAGTCGCAGGCATATTCACGAGCAAACCTGAAATACTCATCCGCAATGAAATTACTTGGATTTTGATACATATTCATCGTGGTTCCTCATTTAGTGCAATCACTAATATCTGACCACCTGTTTTTTTTGTAGACCTTTTTGAGGTGTACAATTTTGTAGCACATCATTTTGATCTACCCGTAGGGTTCAGCAAGCGTCTGCAATATAAGCGCAAAAAATGTGTTTATTTGCGACATAACATTAGAAACCTCTGAAATTATCAGTGTTCATCCACTAAATTATGCATGTATCATTAATATAAACCTTTCTCTCGAGTCACTCTCTTCGAAAAAACATTTTTCAAGAACGAAGCATGCAAAGGTATAGACGGACAGCAAGAACCGTCTCTGTTTTATACTGTGTTCAAAATTTGAAAACAGGTTGACAATTCGAAACGTGCATCCATATCAAAATAATCATACGTCAACAGTTAACACCTGCTATAGTCTAAGAGACAGATTAGGTGTCGACCTTCACCCATCTGTTTAAAGAAACATACTTTTTATATGATTTCATAAATAGACGAATACGTCTATAATGGCTTGCCTATCAAAATGTGATCCAGACATTATTTTTTATTATCGATTCGCCAGAAGCTTTTAATCTTCATAAAAACTGGTGTATTGCAGAATTCTTACATGTAAGTTGTCAAATTTTCGAATTTCCGGACAGTTTACATGGAAAATTTAAAAATAGGAAATTTGATCAGGTGTAAACCAAATCTCATTTTTTACATAATCAAATAGTTCATTCGAAGGAGTTGTTTAGAATTGAGATTAATACCCAAATTTTGAATCACATCCAGGGTAGTTTACTCTTGATTAAAATTCTATTTTTTGTTCTCCCTTGTACACCGTTCAGAATACTGAAATTTTGACAACTCATATGCAAGTATTCTGCCATACTCCAATTTTCATGAGGAATAAAATTTTCCTACAAATCGATCATAAAAAAGTTCTCCATGTGGTAGAAATTTTTGAATCTCACTGTATATGGTCTGAACCACATTTTGATAGGCAATCCACTATAGGCGTATTCGTCTATTTATGAAACCCAGTAAACAGTTTGTTTCATCCGGTAAACAGATGGGTTAAGGTCGACCTCTATTCCGTGTCTTGGACTATCAACCCTTTGCTCGCATGAGTTTTGACTTTTGAGAATTCAATTTCATAAGAGAACGTCAGCTGGTTAACCAACATATCCATTTCGAATCCTTTCTCTCAACTGTTATACCAAAAAACGACAAAACAAGTTGATATTATTAGGGTGTGGATGCAAAAGGTATGTCTAACTGGGGTCGAAATGAAAAAACTACGCTCATTGATAGAGAATACTATATTGTTTACCAGGTACAAAAAGGTTAACATTACTGGACGACTGTGAAGATTCCTAAGTCGAGACGCAACTGTTAATCCAGTAATATGGCTCTTCCTACATACTATTTTTCCGCAAATCGTTTGAAAACTGATAGATACAGACTAATTTCGAAAAAATCGTAAATAATTCTATTCACAAAAGAATGGTGCTTTGAAATTCCTAATGAAACTACTTGTGTTACTATGGAAACTGTTGTCAATCATTCATTCATGTGCAGATATTGAATCCTGCCTTTTGTTAGGTTCTCTGAACTGAGTTTGTAAACTCTCAATAAAAGCATTTATTATTATTATTATTATATATTAACGAAATCTACACCCGTCCCAAAAAAAATTCGTCTGGAATGTAAGAAATGCCTAGCGATTTGCGGAATTTCACTTGATCACATTGATATAGCTTCATCTATACTGTAACATGAGATATCAGTCCCAATTTGCATTCTCAGAATTTCATTGTCAAATGGAAAATTTCATTCAACTATAGGTAATTGTCGAGTTTTTGTGAGCTGGTTGCGTATGGTGTTCTCTGATCGAATATTTCCCTCATGTATGAAATGTCTCATAAGAGCAATGCATTTATCGAAAACATACAGCGGTAATTGCATTGTATCAAGTCACCATAACAACACATTCGAAACCGTATCGCTAGACGTCAGTGAACAACACAAATAAATGTCAGATAGACTTCAAACATGGCACATTTCGCGTTTTGGTGAGTGCTCCATACAATCTATAAAGGAAAGTATAAATGAACAAAAAATAACATTTTCTTGAAAATTGCTTCATTCGTGAAATATTCCAATGAATTACATTCGTGCATAAAAATGACCAGATAATTTTGCATTCAAGCGTGATATCTTATACAAATTGCATTCGGTTATTTTCATATTTTGTAAAAGAGCCCTCGTCCTTCGGACTCGGGCACTTTCGCCAAAATATGAAAATAAACTCTTGCAATTTCAAGATATCACGCTTTCTTGCAAAATGATCAGTAATTTTTATGCACTCATGCAATTATAATCGAAAACAGACTCTGACGATGTATAATCCGTCTCTCCTCTTGATCGTCTCTGAGAGTCCTTTCACGTAGTGGGTGGACAGACCTTTACTATTATTTACAAACAATTATGTACTGCTGTCATTACTAACGTCATTAAAGGTTGGTAAGTGTAACATTACACACCTCTACTTCCGGACCTCACTTTTCACCCTCACTTCTCGTCCTCATTCAACCTATTGTAGACTTCATCTGACATATATATATATATATATATATATATATATATATATATATATATATATATATATATATATATTGGTGACAATTGTATACCCCGTAGTCACGGTAACAATATATCTACTTGATTATTCTGGGAAAACCGCGTTCTTGGTAATTTGTCGTTGAATGTAATATTTTAGATATGTTCAGAACGAAACAGAGATTCATTAATTTCAATCTAAATATAATGGTTATGAATAAAATAGTATACAAACCTCGCTAGGAAGTTCCATTCCTGTCTCGAGATCATAGCTAACCTCGACGCTTTGCGTCTGGGTTAACTAACTGATCTCACGACAGGAATGAATCACTTTCCACCTCGGTGTTTAATATACTAGTTTCAGTGTTTCCGTGACATTACTCTGGTTCGTCCGAATTGTTTTTCAATCAGATTTAGATGGATTTTCATCAAGTATAGGCCGATTTCTTCAGTACCTGCATTTTTGTTATATACTTTTAGTTTTTTTTATCATCAACATCTGCTGAGAAATAACTGAACTGATACTAGATAAACGAAATAAATCTCATATTCGTTTCAAAATACCACCGAGCCTGCCATGCGAACATCAAATCAGCATTCACCTGCACCAATGTAGTATTTCCAAACGAACAGATTCTCCCGAAACATAAATCATTCACAACTACGCTTCAGTTGCAACTGAAATAAACGTCCTCCCTTCAAAGCAACGAAATTTTGCACCAAAACGAATATCGTTATTCAACTCCTGCATTTCATTCGAATCGTCGATAATTTATAATTTCCAAGAAGTAATTGGGAAAAGGAGTAATCAAAAGGCGAGAAAAATGAAATATTTCCATCGACTCGACGTTCGAAATAACTGCTAGTTATGAGGGAGGTAGAAAATTGAATGAAGCGAACAGAGGACGGAAAATACAATCCGATTGGATGGCGTATTGAGGCAATTGCATTAAATGAGGTGAGTTGCAGGTTTCGAGTTGGCACTATGGAGGTGTATTTTCCCGATTGAGTGGATGGAATGAAAAAGAGGTTGTCTGTTTTTTATTCAGCAGCTGTTTCGTGTTTCACGTTATTCAAAGGCGTTAATTGGGAAAACTTTCCCAACTATACTCTTGAAAAACAACCAAGTTTATAGGAGTCAGATGGAAGTGTTTTTTGCATGCTGGAAATTTTGTTGGTTTTCCTACTTTCACTGCACGATAGTAGTTTTCCTACGACCACAAAGGAAAGTAACACATATCGCATTTTCTACTCCCATAGAAAGTGACCTCTATTCTCACTTGCGGCAAGTACTTTCCTCACGGCTGTTGATACGCCGTGAAACCCGTGAATCCTGTAAGATTAACACATGTATTTATTGATTGCTCTCCCTTATTGATATCAATTACTTGAAAACTTGAAAAAATCCTGATTATTCATTAAAAATGGAGGAAAGAAAAAATAGTGTTGATGCCGAAAATCGAATCCACAACTTTGCGGTTGTCTCACCAGATACTCTACCAAAAGATCTAGTTTAGATTTGACTAGTCGTTATGGGGTTCTCGGTTGTGTAGACGTTAGCACATACTCCTCTCAAGCGGAAGCCCGGGGTTCGATTCCCCGCCGGGCCACCGTACTGGGTAATCGCAAGGCCTCGTTGATCGATTTCTCGCACAAGTTTTGGGTTCTGAGGGTTGACGTTCGTCAGCAGTTAACAAAAACGAACAAAATATGTACTTATATTGCGTCGACTTAGATGAGTTGATTTACATCTATCTAATTATGATATTTATTGTATGTTCATTTTATCATTTTTTTTTATTCGAATATCAGTTATTTTGCAACGAGAGCTCGAAACTGTCGTTATAATCATTTCTATAGTAAATTTGAGGTGGACATACAGAGAAACAGGCGAGGGCACATTATTTAAAAACTTAAGAAGTTCACTGGGTAACGTAAGATAAGTCAGGCAACTCAATATACACGAGCTGATATTTACATATTGTTTGTTGGAGAAAGCTGGTCCTAAGGAAAATGAAAGTGATACTTTTCCGCACGTGATTGCAATCGAAATCACTTTACGCACGTGTTAGAAACACTATGTCATCTACTAGCGTACCCGAAATCTAATATGAAAAAAGCATTTATTTTGGAATACATATCAATAAACCGATTGCAGAGGCCAAATTGGTTTCCAATGAAGTAAAATTTTGGTTTTTCTGTTCTTTGTCAGCAACTTGGCTGGCAGGGGTCAGAGAATTGTTATTGACAAATGTCAGATGTTCATTATCATTTTATAAGGCTTATACCAAGGCCATTGAAAAAATTGAGAATCATACTTCATTTTTCATTAAGAATTCTAGCAGAAATTTTATGATCTTCTTCATTTTTTGGTCATTTTGTAAACTACAACCATACGAATATATATTCAAATTATACGAATGTAAGTATTTTTCCAAAAAAAAAACAGATTCACTCTTTCGCGCTAATGCGAGAATAGTAGTTTATACAACAAGAGTGGACATGAAGGCCATATCGCACGAGGATGAAGTTGGAAGGAGCACGATGCATTCGAGTTATATACTTAATTTTTTCTTCGACTATACAAATACTTCAAAACTCTTTCAAATATCAAATTGATAATGAATTCAAGATATACAGTATTTTTCTGATATTTTCTTTACCTACATCCTCCCGAAAATCAAAAATGAATAGTACCTGGAAAGTTACAATATCACAACCGTTCAAAGAAAGGACAAAAAGTCGGTCCCAGAGGGCGTACGCCTTAACCAACGAGGTCATTTGGAATTTACAATTTCAGTGGATTGTTGGTGTGAAAAGTGGATGTGAGTCCTACAATTCCACAAAAAAAATTACCTGTGACAATTCAATTCTCTAAATTAATTTATTTTTGAAAATGTTTTCTTGAATTTTTTCTATAATCAAGTAGACAGATCAGAATCATCACGTATCTACAAGGTTGGTGAAATTCATATTCTACATTGAGTAGATATGGAATCATAACATTTCAGTTGACTGGAAACGCTCACTTATTCGTTCAGTAACCATTAAAAATAGCATATTCAAGGGTAGGAGTAGAAAAAATTTTCATTCGCACTAGTGCGGAAAGTGACTCTATCAACACTGAAATGAGTGCGGAAAATTGGACTTTTCTATACGCTAGTAGAAAAAATTATGAACAACGAATAGAAGAAAGCTTCTGTCCGATTTGCAAAGTAGCCTGTTTTCCATCAATTTCCTGAACTCTTCATCAGGTCCAGTATGATATGAAGGTTCCAAAAAAATATAATGAGCCAAGTCACCAAAGCAAAAAAATTTGATCCTGCCATAGTCTTGAGATCACTAATCAGCTGAACTCCGGTGATCAAAGACAGAAAATTATTAATTAATAATTAAAAATTTTACAGTTCACATTCTCTTCTGAAATTGAATTGAACTGGCCAATATTTGTCAAAAATACATATGAACAAAAATATCACAGTCTGTACCAAGAGAGATGTGAGAATCTTAGAGAAAACTGTAGTATTTTAGTTCTTTCCTCTATGTTTCACGAAGAGCACCAAGTAACATACATCGCATCCAAGAGTAAAGTACCCTTATAGTCATCAATACTAGTGTTATCACCTATACTATACCCTCTTTACTCTACTTCATTTTTGCAAATTACTGTACGAAATCAAGCACTTCCTCAAATGAATTACCTTACCATGGATTTCACTATCGAATTCTTACAGAGATGTCAAGAAAAAAATATCTCTTCCTCGGTGTTACAAGAAGGCTCAACAAATAATATACAGTTGCTTGTAAGATCTTCACATATTGGGCTTTACTAATTCGCGACACGTGTTTCGATATACAATGACTTCCTCAAAACTCAACTTTTCGTTTAGTTCAGTTTAAGTTCCTGCTTGAGGAAGCTATTGTATAGCGAAACACGTGTCGCGGTTTAGTGAACCCTAATATTTGAAGATCTTACAGGCGAATGTATATTATTTGTTTTATATGGATTTCCATCAATTAACGGCCACTTCGATTCAGTTTAAGAAGGCTCAAGTTGAAAATCTATTATCTATTATTTTTATGACATTCTTCCGTTAGAAAAATTTCAATTCTCTTCATTTACAAGGCATTTTACAGAATCGATCAGTCCCTACCGTCTATACTTGTCAAGATAAACTAAAAATAGCTCACTTAACAGCTACGGTGTCTCCAGAAAACACCTTATTTTCCTAAATTATTCATAATCAACGACAAGCTATAACATTCCCACAATTGGAGATAATTAAATGGTCATTTTCTGCCCATAGACACGAAACAATGAATAATGGTCGACTTGAATTTAGGGGCATAATCAAGCAACTGCTACGGTTCATGGATTCGGGCTCATTTTGAAGAAAACTGGATGTTGATGTTTTGGTTTGGAAAAGTCACTGATACGTCATAGTTGCACCAACATTATTGAATATTTATACGAAACCATACAGGTTTTCATTTGATTATTTCTTTCACTTGTCAAAATGTGACGTTTTTGGCATTTCAACCAATAGTAGCGGGTTATTCTATGGTTATTCTAGCCAATCATTGGGTATTATATTGATGAAACTGCCTGGTCCTTTCGATAAAACGTTGTTTACCTTTGAACTGTCAAAACTATAAGGTTTACCGCGTCGATTCTATTGAACTGGCTCATATTTATATAAATTATCATGAATGAAGAGTTACCTTATTATTAATAGTCATTCACTTTTCACTTTTTCAGCATAATAATAACATAACACATTTCAATGAACACTCAAACACGTAAATAGCTCATAACCCCAAATTTATGACAGATATAGCGAAAGACCGATTCAAATATTTAAGGTTCCCTTAACTCTAATGAAGATGGCGTACAATTAGTTTTTATTAGATACAATTCATTTTTTTTTGTATGACAAGAAACCGTTTCATGAAGATGTTGATACAACTACATAACGAATGATTTTATGTTCCTTCTGGCGCGATTTTCATTTCATAGGAAATTTTCAATTATCAACCTTGTACAATGAGAGGTGTGACACCATCTCTTGGTATCGTCAGCAAGCATTATCATATTCACTGCGCAAGCATCATATCTTTTCTGGATCATACATCACACAGGGCATACATCGTTGTTTGACATTTCAAATTTGTAAAATTTTCACCTATTCTTCTTTTCTTCTTATGTGAATGAAATACTGATCGATCAAATTGTTCTTCCTTCTATTTGTTCAAAAAATAATTTCTCCAAATACAACTCGTTCTTCAAACTCAATAAGATAAATTTTCATTTTCGAAACTCTCAAACTTTTTTATTTTGAGGCAAAAGCATTCAAACAAACCAAATTAGATAAAATCACTCGTCCTACGGACTCGTGATTTTATTAATGGGTTTGTTTTCATACTTTTGCCAAATAAAAAAGTTTTTGTGGAAAATGAAAATTTATCGTTTAAATTTGAAGGACTCGTGGTATTACCTTTGAAAATATCACACCTCTACTTTTCAACCATTAAAATTACTCAATTTTGACTAGTTACCATGGCAACTGAACAAATTTCCGGAACTTTTTTCGAGACGCTACGATATTTAAGTAGAAAATTTTTGACAATTCAAAAAATCAACATATTATCTAAAATCCTTGAATAATATAGATATACCTTTGAATAATGCAAAATACATTTATACCAACTTTAGTAACCTGAAATTATGAAAGGGCGATAGTTTGAACTTGTACCCATCTGAGTTTTAGCACGAGGTGGAACGAAATATGATAGATATACCTACATAGGATTTTTTTCGAAATCGCGTCATGCAACTCAAAAATATATTTCTACTACCTTTGGTGTGGAATATCCTTACTGAATACCACGCAAGCTTGGATTATTCCTACAAATTTTCCTTCGAGCACAAATATAAAAAAAATCGTGCCCTCTAGAAAATTTCCGGAAATTATTTAAGCTCGTGTTATTATTATAAGTGAAAACAGAGAGTTCCGATACAGTAAACTCATTCAGAAACTTCAAACTCTCTCTGATAACACGTGAACCCAGGCATAAAAATAAGTGAGTAATCAAATTGATTCATCGAATATCGAATTCAATAAAAATCATATGAATTTTCAACTAACTTCTAATGATAGATTTTCCAGTTCTCATACCATGGTCAAGAGTCTCTTTCAGTTTCAGCTGGTGAAATCACTCAGGTGAAAGTGATTTCATTAATTTTCCACATTCACCAACTGTAAGAGTGAGCTTTTTTTAAAGTAAAGGGCGAGCTTTTTGAATAATCGAAAATTGTCTTATGGATAGTTCCAATCAATGAAAACATGGGAACGTTTTCGTTAACTCAACGGTGAATTCAAAAAATCTCCCCTACTTTTCCAATCTGTTGGGTAAAACAATCATTTTAAGTACTGTTTAAATGGTTCTCAACCAAACAGAATCTGAAAAAATAGGAATTGATATTGGAATCTATACAAATGTAGAATTAGTCAGCAACTTCTCCTAAATCTTGAATTTGCCTATCAATAAAAGAACTAATATTTATCAAAACACTTATCTTTGACGTTTCGGAAAGCAAGTCCGCTTCCGTTTTCGGAACTCTTCCACAGAAACTCTCTTTCAGATACGTTTTCTTGTGAATGTCAGGAATTTGAGATTTGACATATGCCTTTCAAGAGTGGCAGCTAGGCTTGACATACACAAAAAAACAAACCAAAAAAATAATATTTGTAAGACTTTATTGATAACCCAAGAGAAAGCTACGAACGAAGAAATCATTTTTATTCACAACCATATATGTAATGCTGTCATCACTAACGTCATTAAAGGTTGGGAAGTGTCACATTACACACCCCTACTTCCTGCCCTCACTTCCCGCCCTCATTTCATCTATTCTAGACTTTATCTGTCATTTCTTCACTTTATCTGACATTATATCCGTAGTCACGGTAACAATATATCTAGTCGATTATTCTGAGAAAACCGCGTTCTTGGTAATTTGTGTTTAAATGTAATATTTCATATATATATGTTCAGAACGAAATAAAGATTTATCAATTTTAATCGAAATATGATGGTTGTGAATAAAATAGTATACAAACCTTGGTAGGAAGTTTCATTATTGTCTCGAGATCGTAGCTAACCTCGACGCTTTGCGTCTCTGTTAAGTAACTGATCTCACGACAGGAATGAATCACTTCCCACCTTGGTGTTCCACTATAACAATTCTCCAAACATCCTAGTTGAAGTCGGTTGAATTGCAACCGTCGTCAAAACTTCCCACAGAAATCTATTCCCCTACAGGCAAACTGATATCACTTGATGTGTGTTTCGCTAACCAAGCTCACATATTTAGGTGAAAAAATGTATGCCAAGTCTCGAAACTAGAGTGTGTTATATAACAATAAAAAAATTGTGGTTCCATCTGCAATATTATTTATGAGTTGTTCAACTATAACAATATAATGCTTTATTATCAGTGATACAAAGACCCACACATACTAAAAGGAATCTGAATCTAGCCACTTTTATCTAACTGGGTTGAACTCCCAGTCGTTGAAGAAAAACCCACTACCTGTGATGAGATCCGGTGAAAACACCCCCGACCCCTAATAACGTTCAGAAAGATTAATGCCTCGCCCAGCTGAATTGGAAATAACTTGGTAGGAAATTTGCATTAATAAAATTCGGAGGTTGTGTGTGCAGAAACACTGAGTGGGAAAATCGATGGTTACACTGCTCTTATGAAATATGGTCTTCAAACAGGCCAACAGTTGTATTTTGCATAATACCGGGCTTTGTGTAACTACAGCTACTCGTGATTTATCGCGGTGAAGTTTTCACGTCTCGGATGATTACTCTTCTGGTAGAACGAGGGCGAGGAAAATGATACCAAGGACGGCGAAAGAATGTATAATTGCTGGATTTTTTGTCCATAGAAGTAACCACTACATTGAATAAACTGTGATCAACTTTGAATATAGCTATGTATTAATATCACTATTGGTTGAATCCACATCTGGCAATGGAAATATCGGTAACAAACAGGAAATAATTACTGTCTGAACGTCATTATTTTGTGGTGGATCAAAATCGGTTTCGTTTTTTTCTGGGATTGTAAACTAAATCTGACAAATCTGACATAACATGTGTGATCTCTATCGGCAGTAACAATGTGTTCTGATGATTTTGAACCACCTATCTGTCTGTCCCTGATGTACATCTTGTGTTCACTCTTTCGCACTTCCAATTGTCGAGATGTTTCACCGATATATTTTTGACCGCATGAACAAGGAATTTGATAAATACAATTTTTGTGTTTTCCGTTGTGTCATTTGGTTTGGTATGTGTCAGTAGTGACCGTAACGTATTTCTTCTTTTGAATGTTGTTTTAATATTATACCTGTTGCCGATCCGTTTCATCTTTACAGACAAACGAGGGATATAAGGTATAATGTTTGATACAGGTTGTGTATTTTGTGTAGGTTGTATGTCTTCATTGTGGACTGTGTTCAGTTTTTCAATTTCTATCAAAGTTTTTTCAATGAATTTTTCTGGATATCCAATTTCTTTCAATTCTGATGTTATAAAGTTTCTCTTCGCTGATTTTTTCTTGTGAGTTACATATCATTATTGTTCTTTTATAAAGGCATTTTGATATACCTTTCTTGACACTTGTATGGTGGTTTGGGGTGTAGTGGAGATATATGTTGGTGTATATTATTTTCACTTGTGTCTACATGACGTGTCGATTTCTTTATCATTACATCTAGAAATGTTAGTTCATTGTTATTTTCTGCTCCTGACGTTGATTCTTGTTTGTTAATATGTTCCAAAAATGTGTCAAGTTCATTTTGACCATGACTTCATATACCATAAACATCATCAACATATCTCCACCTCTCCTTTGGACCATTTGGATAACTTTCTATGAAAAAATCTTCGAAATACTCCATATAAATATCACTAGAATTGGAGAAAGTGGTGAACCCATAGCCAAACCAATTTCCTGTTGATAAAAATCCTTTTTGAATTGAAAATACGTTTTTTCTTTATGAAGTTTCAAGATATCCATGATCGCATCTACATTAAAATTTGTTTCATTGATCAGTGTTCAACCACTCTTTGATTTTGATTTGACAATTTCCAAAGTTTTGTTGAAAGAAACGTTGGTGAACAGACTTTCTACATCGAAACTTGTATGACTGACTCTCCATTTATATGTGGAGTATTTTTTATGGAACTATCACCATTACCTGTCAGATTTATATTGGTTTGAACTCTTAGCGTTTCAAAATCCTGATGATTTCAACGAAATCCATAACACCACTTCAAAGGGAAGTGGTTATGAATATTGTCCGAGCGTTTTTTCAGAAGGATATGCCATGGAATTCTTTTTCAAATTTTCTTTCTCCTGGAATGGAAAAAACTTATGGCCTATATTATCTGTTTTTGCGCAAATTAGTGTATGACCGATATGTACCTGCAATATTAAAGAAAAGGAAAAATTGACTGAAAAGGCAAGTTGAACTGGAAAGATCCAGTTCGATATATCATGATCAACACATGGTAGAACTAGTGTTGAGTTGGTCACGCTTGTGTCACATTTTGATACAACTCACCAGAAATCGAATATAAAAAAGAATTTTTCAGAATGTCCCAAATAGGAAGCAGACTAAATTGCGTGTAAAAAAATGAAATGTGTAAAGTTTCAATGACCAAGTCTCATTCCATAGGTAATACGATACGTAACAGACATAAAAGTCTGTCAATTTTTCTAATATTGCTGCTGATTATCTGGACCATAGACATAAAAACTGATGGACTGGCCATGAAAGAAAGAAGAAAACAGAATAGACAAGATAGAATACTTCAAGTGTGAATTGAATTCGTCCCTTTCACAATGTCGATCAGAAAAAAAGAGATTCTTAAAGGATAGAATCATCTGATTATAAAATCATCATTTTGTCCCTCACACTGTCTCTTCAATGTGCATGTCCTCCCATTCTTTAATGTATTCGGCATCGTATTATGTAAGAAACTGTCATGGTCAATCAGTTGTTATGTCAACGATCTGGACAAATATACAAATTTGCCATAGAACAGACAATATATGGATTCAAAATTTTTTGTATCACCAGGAGAGAAAGAAAATCCAATGGACAAGTGATAATAACCAAATTATGTGGTGACTCCGCCAAAAATCAAAAAAATTATGTGTTAGTATCTACTCGAGGTTCCTGATGAGCTTCAACTGTAATCTTTGGAGGAGAAGGTTATCTAAATGATTTCTGTCATACTACCTGGCCTGACCTCACCTGACCTTATCCATTTCCCGAAGTATTTTACCAGACAAAAAAAAACAGAAAATTGGAAAACTCCTATTGATTCACTCAACTTTTCATACTTCTCAGGCAAACATTCACGATATACCCAATACAAACATTATATAAATACAAAAATCATATTCTCCATTACCCAGAAATTCTTTCATGATATTCCAATTATTCTCGGCAAAACTACTTTTTTCTTCTGTAGTTCAGTTTCAGCAAATTGTAAACTTACCCACATGCATTTTCCGACTGGTAAAACATATTAATTAAAAGTTTTGCTCATTGTTCTATCGGGTATGCACTTTGAAGTTATTTTACCAGTGTTGTAAATTGAATGCAATTTGAAATTGCCGAAGCAGAAATGAATAGAAAGAGCAGATTTTATTTTCATCGTCGTGCAGAAGGGTTGATGCACATCCATTTTATTCGGCTGCTGGTCATCCGCTATACGGGAACGCAAAATTTGAATTGAAGAGATATGAGAACAAGTCTCTTCCATATCTAATGATGAAAACTGCAACGTAAGTTACTGTTCTATTCTGATTCGAAGTAATTTATCAATGTTAATGAGCCAAATAATAATCATAATTAGAGATGCGATTCCGCCATAAACTGGTGGCGTACAAATTTTCTTTTACATTATCAAAATCTAATCTGAATCTAAAATTATCTAATTATGATCAGAAGATCACCAGTCGTTCACGGACTATCATTAGAAAAACTCCGATGATGATGATTTGAGTATTATCTTCGTTGAATTCTGAAGTATTACTGTCAGTAACGAATCGTGTATTCATGGCTCCGAGTAAGCTTTTTCTGGAATCGCAAATGAGACAAGCGTCCCCAATGATTCCTGCCATGTCAAGCTTCATGAAGGACAATTTGACTCATGCATAAAATATTTCATAAACCGCAGTGATTTTGTTATTATGACAGCGAAAAAACTTTGCCCTAAGTTTTTCAGTGACAAAACGGAACCTAACTCTTGAAAGCACGGCAACCAGAATTGTTAACAAATCTTTGACGGCGTCTTTGTCAATTTTTTACTCGCGTTGTCAAAACAGTATATCTGATCTGTGAAAACGAAATAACAGAATTGTGTTTTTAACAATTATACTTTTCCGTTAACTTGAATAAATTAAACTGTATTCATTAAATTTCCGTACCGAATTACACTCGAGGTTTTATTTTGTCAAAGAAAACTTGACATTTATGATTCGAGTTTGGTTGCCTTCCGGCAAATTGACTCAAAAAACTGCCGGAAAAAATTACTCGTCCTACGGACTCGTAATCATTTCAGAGGCAGTTTTTTTCGTTGAGTTGCCAGGCAACAAAATTCTCATCGATATGTCGAGTTTTTTTCGACAAAACAAGCTCTCGTGTAATTATAAGTGTAAAAACGGTCCCATAAAAATTTTTGGTCATTTATTTCCAAATTTCAGTTAGAAAGGAATGTTGATAAAGACATTTCTATTTCATGGTGGTCAAAATTGAAAAAATCAAAAATTGAAATAAAATTCCAATCAATTTCTCATTTATTTCCTGTTTGGGGCGGTGTGGAGGAACATTGGCGAGTGGGATATGCAAGATGGAGAATCTGATAACTTGAAGAAATTTCAATTGGAATTTTTTTCCAACAAACTACATCGCAGGAGCAGATGAACTTTATCAGAATTCTCGTGATCCCATCATCACTAATCTAGAAACTTTTTGTAGAGATTGATTTTCCTGACACCAAACTGACATTTTTTGCCCTCGACCTCGTTCCGCTGACAACATAAGCATCTCCAGGAGAAGAAAATTGGTACTTGTTCAAATCTAGTGTTTGAAGCATGATTGGAGTCAGCTGAAATTAAATCATGTTGGAAAGTGGATTTGAGAAGAATGTTTCGAATAATAGTCTCCCCCACAAATTTGATGGAAAATGAGAGCTTCATGCTTTTCTTCGTGTGTTTGACATGGCAGTCAAAATCTACAAGAGGATTTGACAGTGGTCGTGAATAAACGTTGAGATTGAAACATTTGGTGTAAAAGTTGAAACTTTTCCTAGAGATCAAATACCCTAACACCAAACTGATATAAAGTTAGCATCTTCAGGAGAATGAACTTGAGAATTGAGTATCAATTTTCTCCTCCTGAAGATGCTCACCTTGTAAGCGAAACGCACGTTGAGTGCAAAAATATCAGTTAGGGTAATTGATCTCCAGGAAAAGTGGTCTTGAAGCAATGCCAAACTCCTTCCTTCCGAACTCTCGAACCCATCAATAGCATGACAGATGTATAATAACAATATATTTAATTTTGAAAGTAATCTATAACCCAGAATCGACAGGAAATCCAAACGGTATCCTCAAAATTCTCTAGGGACTCATCCATCTCATGAACAGATCAGCATCATCATCATTCATCATCTGGTAAACATTATATCATACGAAACCATCGAAAATCCAAATAGTATTGGTGAGCTATTTTTTCTCAATTAGATATTACCGAATCACAGACAATAATTATTCATGAAATTCATTGCAATTTTACCAGATAATGGCAAAAAATTGAATACCAAACGGATAAAGAATCTACCTGATTGAATTTAATACTATGTCTGTGACTTCTAGCCTGTTTGATGTTGCATTTTCAAATGTGGCCATGATAACCTCCTGAAAACATAGTTGCTGGAATTTCAGACCAGAATTGAAGATTCGTAACTTTAGCGGATGATTTGAGTTGACATCCCTTACGTGGCGCATTCGCCAAAAATTGGAAGATTTGTTATTATTATTTTCCTATGCTCCTAGACACCTTGCTGCAAGTGATTTATCTCCTCGAAGGAATACTCATGTCCTTCGCCATGCTCGGCACAAAATATGAGATAACCTGATAGCCGTTGGGTTATTTCGAGTATTTATCTTGAACTTCCACATGAGCAAATCACATCATTAGAAACGTGATCATATCTAGTCCACTCGAAATGATATCAAAATCGAATGATAAAAACGGCAAATGATTCAATTCAATTCGTTTGACGATCTGTAAGGGAAAGTTGAATTGGCACCTTCTCCAAAAATTTGAAAATATCAACTGGAATATAATTCTTTCTATTCCCACGTTTAAATATGCTGATTTCTCCATACTTTAATGAACGGATAAGTGAGCGGTTTCAATCAACTGAATGGGTATGACACACTTGCAGACCAGTTTCTGCACTCTTCTGATGTCTTCTCATAAATTGAGTCTGAACTATGCTAAATCATCGTTCATGTTCATTTCGGAAAAACGATAAGTACCATACTCTACGAAAGTTCCGTTTGAATTCCAGAAAGAACCAATTGAATATTCTACAAACAAAATATTTCTGGGGTTACATAGCGATCAAAATTTATCGGGGTCAAACATGTGTTTTGTATTGAGAAAGCGAATTTCTCCGATTTTGGGAATTTTATATAGAATCCATAATCAAATTCCGATACATTATAGAAGAACAATATATTTTTCATTGATTTATTCAAGAATCCGATACCAAATCTCAATTTGGGAAACAATTGAAACAATTATCAAGCCATTCAAAAATTTTCAAAATAAAATTGTTAAAATGTATATTCAAATCAGATCAGCAAGAACCAACAATTATACAAAGGTAATACCACGAGTCCTTCAAATTTGATCAATAAATTTTAATTTTTCACAAAAACTTTTTTTATTTGGCGAAAGTATAAAAACAAACCGATTGATAAAATCACGAGTCCGTAGGAAATTTACAAATTTGAAATGTCAAACAACGATGTATGCTCTCTATGATCCAGAAGAGATATGATGCTTACGCATTGAATATTATAATGTTTGCCGACGATACCAATAGATGGCGTCACACCTCTCATTGTACAAGGTTCTTATGAAATGAAATTCGCGCCAGAAGGAACATAAAATCATTCGTTATGTCGTTGTTTCAAAATCTTCATACAACAGTTTCTTCTCATACAACAAAAAATTAATTGTATTTAATAAAAACGAATTGTACGCCATCTTCATTTGAGTTAAGGAAACCTTAAATATTTTAATCGGTCGTTCGCTATATCTGTCATAAAGTTGGGTTATGAGCTATTCACATGTTTGAGTGTTCATTGAAATGTGTTATATTATTATGCTGAAAAAATGAAAAGTGAATGACTATTAATAATAAGGTAACACTTCATTCATGATAATTTATATGAATATGGGCCAGTTCAATAGAATCGACGCGGTAAACCTCATAATTTTGACAGTTCGAAGGTAAACAACGTTTTATCGAAACAATCGAAAGGACCAGGCAGTTTTATCGGTATAATACCCAATGATTGGCTAGAATAACCATAAAATATACCGCTACTATTGGTTGAAATGCCAAAAACGTCACATTTTGACAAGTGAGAAAAACAATCTTCATAAACCTGTAGGATTATTAGATATTCTTTCTCCATTCGAATACAAACTTTCAGTATCTAAGGTTCAGAAATCACGTAAAAAATTCGAATTCGAAATCAACCATAAAAGGCTAAATTTAGATCAAATAACTGTAAAAAATCTGTATTGTACGAAGGCGTCATATGTAGTTACAAATTGCCGAAAGCATTGAAAAATATTCAAAATGATAGTTCATTTGCTCAAATCTTGAAAAAATATTTAATATCTTGAACTTCATTCACTCTTTCCTTTCTATCATTTTATCATAATATCATGACTTTAGCGAGTATAAATGAATTTCTTGTTGTTAATGAACCACTAAATCTAACTGCTTGAAATCAAGATGTTCCCTATTATGAAAACATTTAATTTCTTGGGGGCAATAAACGTTATATATATATAAGAAATAATATCTTGGTTTTCTGTATGATTCTCACTAGGAATGGGTTCACAAAACTGCGATACTTATTTTGCTATACAATAGTGTCTCCGAGCATGAATAAATAAGTCGAAGATTTGTTTGAACGTGATTTATTTTGTGGTGGATCAATATTTGTTCCGTAATTTTTTGGGTTTGTAACCTACCACAATCTGAAAAAATTAGAATCAATATTGAAATCTATACAAGTGAAGAAGGGCAGATTTTCAATCTACTCCGAAAAGTTGCTGCGTCTATTGAAAAACAGTTCTTTCTGGAGAGAACAAGTACAATTAGTCAGCAAATTCTCGTATAACTAAAATTTTGCCTATCAAAAAAAAATAAGAACTGATATATATAAAAAAACTTATCTGTTGACATTTCGGAAACTCAATCTGCTTCCATTCTCAAAAATTCTAGGCAAATTCCTTTTCAAATACAAATACCTGGTGAAGACAATTTTCGTGTATATAATATTCACAATATAACTTGGTGGCTACACACAAGGGCTCAACATCGTTCACGCTCAATCACCGTAAGAGTGGCTACGATCCCTGCACCGTGTCCATAAAGACCGTCGTCGAATTCGACCAAACGGCCGAAGCTATTCCCCATGAAACCCAATTCCTAGCTCATATCCGGATTCTTCGTCTGCCCCACAGGATTAGCATCGTTATTTCCGTTAACTTCACAGAGCTCTTCCTTGATAATCAGAGCTGACCTCAAACTATCTGGTTGAGCTCGTGAACGCCGGGATATGACCGGTGGATAATTAACATCATCGTGAATTGTGCATCGGGCTGGGGTGGCGGATGGCCAGAGTTTTGGGCTCGTTTGAGTGAATCACGGTGATTCGTGTTGATTGCGTTACATGAGCGTCGGTTGTCTCTTGTTTGTTCCTTGTTCCGGTAGGCTGGGTTCGTTGATTCGTACACTTTACATTTGATAATAATGATAACTTTTATTTCCCAAGAAACTTCAAAGTTTACAGAAGGGGAAAAATATTAACTCTAAGAATATATACATTAAAGGAGAAAAAGGCAATAAAGTCAGACTGTTCCATTGTAGAAAATGAAAAAAATATATGGCATTAAAAAAATAAATGAAAAATTGCCAATTATCTATTTCATTAAATGTTCTTTCAAGTTGGCTTCGAAACGGAGTTTTCCATATTTCTTCATTGCATCTGGTAATCTATTATAAAAAATTATTCCTGTGTGATAAATTGACTGTCGCCCTATGCAAGATTTGAATTTCATCGTTGGTGAAGTTTTGGAAGATCTGGTTGAATGACTGTGCTGATCACTATTAATTTTGAAGATGAGATATAAATGTTTTAGTTTGTTTTTAACCAAATGTATGAAGGTACAAAGTTTGAGTGTATATAATGATAATTTATCCGAAAGATTATTAGGTTTATATGAATTTTTTGTTGTTTTTGTTATATGCGAATTCACACGGAGGGGGTGCCCTGTAATGGTCAAATAACACCGCGTGAATCAAGGGTCAGGAGATACGAATTAACATTCGCGCTGAATTTTTGAAGTTTGTAAGCCTCAGGAAAAACCTCTTCCGGCCAGGAGTTCCAAAGCTCAGCTGTTCTATTGAAAGAAGATCCCTGAGCCAGAGAGGTTCGATAGATCTCAAAATTCACAAGAAAGGGGTGGAATTCTGTACTCGTTAAGTCATCCGTGAAGAGAAAAAAGTCTCCGACCCTTCTACGATGTTCCAATGAAGTGAGCGAGTTTGTGAGCGACGAATCACCAACAAGACGGATTACCTTTTTCTTAATAGAATCGAGAAGACGCAATGAATGTTTGGGTGCCGAACTCCATACATGAGAACTGTATTTCCAGACAGGTTGTATCTGAGCCTTGTAGATCGTTAAAAGCTGACGAGAAGTGAAGTAATTCGTCGTACGAAATAGAAATCCAAGTTTCTGGGAAGCAGTAGCGATCGATCCCACATGTGTTCCCATGAGAGATTATCACTGATCGTTATTCCTAGCATCAAGATACTTGACTTTGTAGGAATATTTGAGAAGAGACATGCCTGTGTTTTCCTAGCATTGAATTCCACCAAGTTCATGTTACCCCATTCTATTATTTTTGCCAAGTCGTCGTTAATTGTATTGACGTGAATGTTTATTTGAATTTTTGTTCCTCGAGCTGGTATGGGGACTCTGGAAGAGAAACTGATATGAAGAGTACTGTCGTCCGCACAACTATGTATTGAACAAGATGTTTTCTCTAGCAAATCATTGATATGAAGCAGAAACGAAGTGGGCGCCAGAACTGAACCCTGTTGAACACCTACATCAATTGGGAGAATATCAAATGATACTCCATCAACAACCACATACATAGACCTATTTGGGAGTAAAGACTAAAAAAGGTAACGTAATCAAAAATATCCTCCCAAATATTCCTGACTATTATTATTTGAACAAAAAATCATTCTGAACCCTCTATGAAATACCGAGGAAGAACTGAGTTTCACCTCACAATTTCGGTACAGTATTTGATGAATACAAAGGATTTCATTTCAATTATCCATTTCCAATAAACGGAAAAAGCGTTGAACAAAAAAAATCCAACCATCCGTAATCTGCCGTCCTCATCGACATCACAATGAAGCAGTTCATTGCAACCATCAGAAATAAATGAATATACAATTGATGCCCATATACGTCGATGCAGTTGAAATTAATTTCAACGAAATTGTTCAGTACGATTTTCTACCGTTATCAATACGAATATTCAGTTTTTCGAATTCAAACACGACGGTTTATGGACAATAATAAATTTGTAATTGAATTTCACTTGAATGACGCTAGAAAAAACGAACTAAATGATATATAAAACACAGCGAATATACAGAGTGTGTTATTAAAATGATTTGGAGAAAATACTATGGAAAGCTTTTCAGGAGAGTAATCATAAGACGGCAGTTCAGAAAGGAGACCCCGATGTGTTCGTTTTTCAATTGTTCTGTCTCCATTTCGAGATCTTTTTGGCTAATTTGCCATCGAATATTATTATTCGCATTCGATATGAGTCTACTATGGCTTTGATGATGAAACTTTGGTGTAGGTTACTTTCTACTACAATTATTCATTGGCTCCTTCTCAAGGCCGGAGTAGAAAACGTAAAATGATCTTTCTTTCTTTCCATTTATGTCTTCGTATTCAATGGTTCTGACTGGTATGACTTTCATGATGAAACAATGATTGAGTTCCTTCCTATTACCGTACTTCCATTGGGTTCTTTCCTGGAGCCTGAATAGAAAGCCAAAGAATTCCGTTCACCACAATTTTCATTTCTGTCTTTGAATTTCACTTCTGGCATCATATATATATATATATATATATATATATTGTTCGTTGTTCTAAAATTGTTCGTTTTCGTTAACCAGCTGACGAACGTCAACCCTCAGAAGTCGAAACTTGTGCGAGCAATGGATCAACGAGGCCTTACCTTTTAACGTGCGATTACCCAGCACGGTGGCCCGGCGAGGATTCGAACCCCGGCCTTCCGCTTGATAGGCAGATATGCAGATATATATATATATATATATATATATATATATATATATATATATATATATATATATATAGTACCTGAGATCAAAACAAATCCATATCGAATGCAAATGATTATATTCGACGGAAGGTTAGTAAAATAGATCTTGAGATGATGCCAGAAGTGAAATTCAAAGACAGAAATGAAAATTGTGGTGAACGGAACTCTTTGTCCTTCTATTCAGGCTCCAGGAAAGAACCCAATGGAAGTACGGTAGTAGGAAGGAACTTAATCATTGTTTCATCATGAAAGTCATATCAGACTAATATATCAACGACAGATCATCGAAAGCGACAACGGTAGATTGAGTATTCTGTTTCATCTTTACTCTTATCGTAACTGAAATCAAAACGAAGCCATATCGAATGGAAATGAATATATTCGACGGGATTTTGGCCAAATAGGTCTCGAGATGAGACCAGAACTGGAATTCGAAGACAGAAATGAAAAGTGTGGTGAACGGAACTGTATGGCCTTCTACTCGGGCTACGGAACGGAACCCAATGGGCACATGGTAGTAGAAAGAAACTTAATCATTGTTCCATCATAAATATCATATCAGAATTATATTCCAACGGCAGACCATCAAAAATGACAACGATAGGTTGATTATTCTATTTCATATTTACTTTTATCGTGATTGTAATCACAAGCAATGTCTAATGCAAATAATGATATTCGGAAGAACATTAGACAAATATATCCTGAGATGGGGGCAGAACCATTGAATACGAAGACATAAATGGAAAGAAAGAAAGATCATTTTACGTTTTCTACTCCGGCCTTGAGAAGGAGCCAATGAATAATTGTAGTAGAAAGTAACCTACACCAAAGTTTCATCATCAAAGCCATAGTAGACTCATATCGAATGCGAATAATAATATTCGATGGCAAATTAGCCAAAAAGATCTCGAAATGGAGACAGAACAATTGAAAAACGAACACATCGGGGTCTCCTTTCTGAACTGCCGTCTTATGATTACTCTCCTGAAAAGCTTTCCATAGTATTTTCTCCTACTCAACAATTCCGTTGAAATTAATTTCAACTGCATCGACGTATATGGGCATCAATTGTATATTCATTTATTTCTAATGGTTGCAATGAACTGCTTCATTGTGATGTCGATGAGGGCGGCAGATTAAGGATGGTTGGATTTTTTTTTGTTCAACGCTTTTTTCGTTTATTAGAAATGGATAAATGAAATGAAATCCTTTGTATTCATCGAATACTGTACTGAAATTGTGAGGTGAAATTCTGTTCTTTCCCGGTATTTCATAGAGATTTCAGAATGAGTTTTTTTTTTCAAATAATAATAGTCAGGAATATTTGGGAGGATATTTTTGGTTACGTTACCTTTTATAGTCTTTACTCCCAGACAGGTCTATGTATATGGTTGTTGATGGAGTATCATTTGATATTCTCCCAATTGATGTAGGTGTTCAACAGGGTTCAGTTCTGGCGTCCACTTCGTTTCTGCTTCATATCAATGATTTGCTAGAGAAAACATCTTGTTCAATACATAGTTGTGCGGATGACAGTACTCTTCATATCAGTTTCTCTTCCAGAGTCCCCATACCAGCTCGAGGAACAAAAATTCAAATAAACATCCACGTCAATACAATTAACGACGACTTGGCAGAAATAATAGAATGGGGTAACATGAACTTGGTGGAATTCAATGCTAGGAAAACGCAGGCATGTCTCTTCTCAAGGAAAGCCGATCTGTTATCATCGAGTATTCAGATGTCAGGAGTAACTATTCCTACAAAGTCAAGTATCTTGATGCTAGGAATTACGATCAGTGATAATCTCTCATGGGAACACATGTGGGATCGATCGCTACTGCTTCCCAGAAACTTGGATTTCTATTTCGTACGACGAATTACTTCACTTCTCGTCAGCTTTTAACGACCTACAAGGCTCAAATACGACCTGTCTTGAAATACAGTTCTCATGTATGGATTTCGGCACCCAAACATTCATTGCGTCTTCTCGATTCTATTAAGAAAAAGGTAATCCGTCTTGTTGGTGATTCGTCGCTCACAAACTCGCTCACTTCATTGGAACATCGTAGAAGGGTCGGAGACTTTTTTCTCTTCTATAGATATTTTCACGGTCGGTGCTCTTCTGAATTGTTATCAATCGTTCCACCCTTAGCAATATCTACACTGATGACTCAACGAGTACAGAATTCCACCCCTTTTTCGTGAATTTGGAGATCTATCGAACCTCTCTTGCTCAGGGATCTTTTTTCAGTAGAACATCTGAGCTTTGTAACTCCTGGCCGGAAGAGGTTTTTCCTGAGGCTTACAAACTTCAAAAATTCAGCGCGAATGTTAATTCGTATCTCCTGACCCTTGATTCACGCGGTGTTATTTGACCATTACATGGCTTCCCCTTCGTGTGAATTCGCATATAACAAAAACAACAAAAAATGTATATAAACCTAATAATCTTTCGGATATATCATCATTATATACACTCAAACTTTGTACCTTCATACATTTGGTTAAAAACAAACCAAAACATTCAAATCTTATCTTCAAAATCAATAGTGATCAGCACAGTCATTCAACCAGATCTTCCAAAAATTCATCAACGATGAAATTCAAATCTAACATAGGACAACAGTCAATTTATCACACAGGAATCATTTTTTGTAATAGATTACCAGATGCAATGGAGAAATATGGAAAACTCCGTTTCGAAGCCAACTTGAAAAAACATTTAATGAAATAGATAATTGGCAATTTTTCATTTATTTTTTTAATGCCATATATTTTTTTCATTTTCTGCAATGGAACAGTCTGATTTTATTGCCTTTTTCTCCTTTAATGTATAATATTTTTAGAGTTAATATTTTTCCCTACTATAAACTTTGTAGTTTCTTGGGAAAGAAAAGTTATCATTATTATCAAATGAGGAGTGTGCGAATCAACGAACCCAACCCACCGAAACAAGGAACGAAGGAGGTTTTTCCTGATGCTAACAAAATTCAAAAATTCAAAGTGAATGTTATTCGTATCTCCTGTTCCCTGATTCACGCGGTGTTCTTTGACCATTACAGGGCTTCCCCTTCGTGTGAATTCGCATATAACGAAAACAACAAAAAATTCATATAAACCTAATAATCTTTTGGATATATCATCATTATATACACTCAAACTTTGTACCTTCATACATTTGGTTAAAAACAAACTAAAACATTTATATCTTATCTTCAAAATTGATAGAGATCAGCACAGTCATTCAACCAGATCTTCCAAAAATTTATCAACGATGAAATTCAAATCTAACATAGGACGACAGTCAATTTATCATACAGGAATCATTTTTTATAATAGATTATCAGATGCAATGAAGAAATATGGAGAACTCCGTTTCAAAGCCAACTCGAAAGAACATTCAATGAAATAGATAATTGGCAATTTTTTATTTATTTTTTAATGCCGTATTTGTTTTTTTCATTTTCTACAATGAAGCAGTCTGATTTTACTGCCTTTTTTTCCTTCAATGCATAATATTCTTAGAGTTAATATTTTTCCCTTCTATAAACTTCGAAGTTTCTTGGGAAATAAAAGTTATCATTTTTATCAAATGAAAAGTGTAACAATCAACGAATCCAACCCACCGAAACAAGGAACAAACAAGAGACAACCGACGCTGATGTAACGCAAATCACCGTGATTCACTCAAACGAGCCCAAAACTCTGGCCATCCGCCACCCCAGCCCGATGCACAATTCACGACCATGTTAATTATACACCGGTCATATCCCGGCGTTCACGAGCTCAACCAGATAGTTTGAGGTCAGCTCCGATTATCAAGGAAGGGCTCTGTGAAGTTAACGGAAATAACGATGCTAATCCTGTGGGGCAGACGAAGAATCCGGATATGAGCTAGGAATTGGGTTTCATGGGGAATAGCTTCGGCCGTTTGGTCGAATTCGTCGACGGACTTTATGGACACGGTGCTGGGATCGTAACCACTTTTACAGTGATTGAGCGTGAACGATGTTGAGCCCTTGTGCGTAGCCTCCAAGTTATATTGTGAATATTATATTGAACTTTTTTTCGATCCGTAGTTTTTTGGCTTTGTAACCTACCACAATCTGAGAAAATGAGAATTAATATTGGAATCTATACAAGTGTAGAAGGGCAGATTTTTAATCTACCCCAAAAAGTTGCTGCGTCTATTGAAAAACAGTTCTTTCTGGAACAAGAACAAGTCCAATTAGTCAGCAACTTTTCGTATAACTCAAATTTTGACCAAAAAAATAATAAGTAGTGATATATATGAAAATACTCATCTGTTAACGTTTCGGAAACTAAATGTGCTTCCGTTCTCAAAACTCCTTGGCAAATTCCTTTTCAAGTGCAAATACCTGGCAGAGATAATTTTCGTGATTGACATTTGTCAAATTATTTCAAATGTCAATCACGAAAATTGTCTTTACCAGGTATTTGTATTTGAAAAGGAATTTGCCTAGAAGTTTCGAGAACGGAAGCAGATTGAGTTTCCGAAATGTCAACAGATAAGTTTTTTCATATATATCAGTTCTTATCTTTTTTTTGATAGGCAAAATTTTAGTTATACGAGAATCTGCTAACTAATTGTACTTGTTCTCTCCAGAAAGAACTGTTTTTTCAATAGACGCAGCAACTTTTCGGAGTAGATTGAAAATCTGCCCTTCTACACTTGTATAGATTCCAATATTGATTCTAATTTTTTCAGATTGTGGTAGGTTACAAACCCAAAAAACTACGGAACAAATATTGATCTACCACAAAATAAATTACGTTCAAACAAATATTCGACTTATTTATTCATGCTCGAAGAAACTATTGTATAGCAAAATAAGTGTCGCAGTTTTGTGAACCCATTCCTAGCGAGAATCATACAGGAAACCATGATATTATTTTTCATATATGTATAACGTTTATTGCTCCCAAGAAATGACATGTTTTTATAATAGGGAACATCTTGATTTCAAGCAGTTAGATTTCATTAACAGCAACAAAAAAAAGTCACTCATACCCACTATAGTCATGAGTAAGATATAATAAAATGTTGAAGAAAAAAGTGAATGAAGTTCAAGATATTAGTTTTATTTCTGTTGAATGAATCAACAATTTTGGTATTTTCCAATGCTTTCGGCAGGTTGTTAAAACGTATGACGCCTTCATAAACCATTTAGGGTTAATTCAAAATTCTAATTTTTCAAGTTATTTCTGATCTAATGAATAAATACTGAAAATTTGTATTTGAAGAGAGAAAGAATATCTAATTATTTTCTAGGATTATAAAGATCAATTGATGGTTCTTGCTTATCTGGTGCAACAAACAAAAAGTTGACGGTCACCTAAAAAAATACAAATCCATGTAAATTATACAAATTCACTTTAATTCGATAAGAAATACTCCAACCCGATTTGATTGTAGCTACTTCAAATACATATTGAATCAAAATAGTAAAAATATGTATCATACGGGAGTAATTCAAAATTTTCCAAAAGAAAAAAAAATTCGAATAGCAGGCCATGACTTCGTATCTGAACATAACTTTTAATTCTAAGTAACTTTTCTCCTCAACATATTTCTATATTTTCTGAAATAAGGATACTTTACTCTTGAACAAAATTTATATTTTTCTGCCTATCCTGTATGGTGATTGTCATAAAGCCATTTCAGGTACACTTGGTATAGTTTTGGAACATGCACCAACTTTTGTCAGGAATAAAATTTTCTGAGGAATCGATAATAAAAAAGTTTCCTATTTGTTGCAGACGCAGTGGACCACACTGTATATATTATAAATAATAATCTACTATGTTGTGTTCAATTCAACTCTCTAACAACCATTAGGGGGGAGCGAAGGGGCATTATTATCCCACTCTGTTTTGGAATAACTAATCGAAGATGTTATCAACTCTGGGCAGAGATGCCATAGTAAGTATTGAACTCTTTCGGCATTTTCACGAAGAGCCTGGGACTAAAAAAATCTATGAATGAATCCAAATACACGGTTTTTTATTTTAATTATCCAATTTGAAGTACCAAAAGTACCAAAATACTGAACTGTTACTCCTGAATGATAATTGTTAATTGGTATTTAACACAGACAAATTCCTGGCAACATCGAGAGTGCTGCCAATCAGATGCCAAAGAATAACAGGCTCAAATTTGGAATTCAATATAAACGTTGATTTCATGTCGTCATCAATGACGTAAAACAGTTTTCGAATTGAATTTACCATATTTCAGTGGTGAACCAAGTTTTGAATATTTTTTGACATTTCTCTCTCAAGATTGATACTGAGAGAAACACCAAACTCCCTTCAACTTTTCGAAATATTTCACCCTCCGATTAGGAGAATATTTCCCTCATATATAAAATGTCCCATAAGAGCAATGCAATTATCGAAAACTTACAGCGGTAATTGCATTGTATCAAGTCACCATAACAACACATATGAAACCGTATCGCTAGACGTCAGTAAACAACACAAATTAATGTCAGATAGACTTCAAAAATAGAAAAACATTTGGTGGTTTTGGTGAGTGCTCCATACAATCTATAGAAGAAAGTATAAATGAACAAAAAATAACATTTCCTTGAGAATTTCTTTATTCGTGAAATATTCCAATGAATTACATTCGTGCATAAAAATGACCAGATGATTTTGCATTCAAGCGTGATATCTTATACAAATTGCATTCGGTTATTCTCATATTTTGTAAAAGAGCCGCCGTCCTTCGGGCTCGGGCATTTCCGCCAAAATATGAAAATAAACTCTTGCAATTTTCAGATATCACACTTTCTTGCAAAATTTTTATGCACTCGTGCAATAATTATAACCGACAATTCACCTGCCACCCTACCAGGCACATTCCATATCAACCCCCGACGACAGCTAGAAAAAACCCGAGTAATTAGAGAGAGAGACAGAAGTGTCCGCAGCCTCCCGGGATGGGACACTCTCCGACGCCGATGCATTCCTCATGAGCGTCGGTCGCACCCCGTCCTGAAGGGTCGCACCCCGTTCTGAAGGGCCGCCCCCCGTCTTGCGGGACCCGCCGCTCTTCTGGGAATTTCTGTAGCGAGTTTGGCCGTCATTACGCGTCGAGATTACTCCCCGTGCAACACTCTATTACCGACGTCGAAATATTATTCGGGAGTCCGGTCGAAGGGGATGAAAAAAAGTGACGGTGATGCGGCGTTGAAGTTGGGGTCGTTGGTGGTGATGCGGGGCGGAGGGGGTGATGATTTTTTTAGTGGGGTCTTCGATTGATACAATACATTCGACCTTGATATATCTATCGCCAGTGTGTTGAATAATATTTGTCCTCGACTATTATTGTATAACAGCATAACATATTCATAATGCAGGTGTTTTTTCAAGATTCACGATATTCATTAATCACTTGTGAATAATGACATATGCAATATGAATATTTTTTATATTTGTGTTGAATTTTTAGATATCATTGATATTTCTTAGGTAGCAGTTGAAATTTGTCCCTAGCAGAGACATGTTTCTACACAGTAGATGAATTTATACTCGAAGTTGGTAATTCCAGATCACTTTCTTTGCCAGTTTCTTTGTGACGTATATATCGTTGTATGTTATTTATTTATTCTATTTTTACTTATATTTTAATATGTATGCGTTCGTTTCAAAATGTGTGTCATGTAATTTTTTATTCAAAATGACTCATTCTATAAGTTAATACTTCTGTATTATCCCTAAGATATTTGACCTGTCCCATCTACACAATGTAGCACAAAGAACTAATAAATCTATCTATCTATCTATCTTTCTATTCGAACAGTCAGTAAATTCCAATTTTGATGGAGTACAAAGATTTTCTTTCCAATATTGCTTTCAAAATGTATCGTTCATACAATAGTCGTGGACAAAGTATAGTATTCTACTCGCTTATAATGGCTATTATACACTCATTGAATAATATACAATTTTTTCAAATTCACACTATTTTGAACCACTTATTACGTGAATGGTAATGGTTCGGACTTCCATTGTTTGTATTATTAACTCCATTGAACCCTAGTATAACTACTGCTCTTCGGGCTTGAAGGCCGTCGTTCTTTGGAATTTCTTCCTGACGTTTCGCTAGCGCGAGTGGCCAGCTTCTTCAGAGGCTTATTCATCGGCGATGAAAGCTTGAGAGAGTTTCATTCACATCCCTTGGCAATTTCAAAATTGACTGCAACTCCAGAAACAGAAATCACTTCTCTGGTTTCGGAGTTCTTTTTCCAACTACTAGTCACGATGAACCAACGTCTCATTTATATATTCATGCCTTATCACAATAGCGTTCATACATACGTCAAGAGCATACACTAGTGAATAATGACTCATGCATTATGAACAGTTTTTATATTTCTGTTCAATTTTCAGATATCATTGATATTTCTCGGATGATGGAACTGTCTGTTAAAAATTCCAATTTTGATGGAGTATAGCGATTTTCTTTCTGATATTGCTTTCGATATGTATGGTTTATACAATAGTCGTGAACAAAGTATAGTATTCTACTCGTTTATAATGGCTATTATACACTCGTTGAATAATATACAATTTTTTATACTCCCACTATTTCAAACCGTTGATTACGTATTTGACAGATGTTAAGTAGTGCCCCATTGAGATTACACTTGCATTCTAAATTGATGGCAGCCAATTCCGGTGTTTTTTTTTGGAAAATGATGGAATATGTAAAATATAACCTGATAAATTTGATCGCATGCCCAAAAACTAAACTCAACGAAATTTTCGTTTCAAATTTTTTGTGAAATTGAATTGAGAATAATATTTTCAGGAAATTCACTGTTTAACAGTTGAATTGGTACGGTATCTAGTTATATCCATAAGGCAAGAGATTGTTCCACAAACTTGCTGTCATCTAGTGCCTCATCGATCAATGAAAATGAGGGTTAACGAAGAAATGCAAACTACACCTCGAGAAATTAGCGCACAAGCATGGTGAAAGTGGGAAAAGTACAGTACGCAACTCGGGGATAAGGCTAGTTACGTGCACTCTGCTAAAGCCTCGTGCTCACAATTCTCGTGTGATGGGATACTTACTACTGTTTGAACGTTATTATTTTGTGGTGGATCAAAATTTGTTCCGTATTTGTCTGGGTTTGTAATCCACCAAAATTTGAAAAAATAAGAATTGATATTGGAATCAATACAAGTGTAGAAGGGCAGATTATTAATCTATCCCGAAAATTTGCTGCGTCTATTGAAGAACAGTTCTTTCTGGATAGAACAAGTCCAATTAGTCAGCAACATCCCGTATAACTCAAATTTTCCCTATCAAAAAATAATAATAACTAATATGCAAATCCCTGTTCAAATACAAATATCTCTTGTAGGCAAACTTCGTAGTCGACATTTATCACCAGACAGCATGATGAAAGCTGATTCCTTTAATTTTCGTTCCCTGCCATTGCTCCCTTTCGTCATGATTTAAGTGTCGTTCTATTCTACTGTTTGATCTCCATCGTCAGTAGGAATATATTCTGATAATTTAGAACCACCTATCTGTACTTATCTTTCTCGTTACGCTACCTTCCCTTCCCGTTACGTAATATACCATTGGTCGAATGTGATATTTCAGATTTTGGTGAATCACTTTTCATCAAACGACGGAATAGACACTAAAAAATACTCACAATATTAGGTAAATGACTATATGTATTATCTTTATGGTTGCCCTTGGCAATTATGGGATTGGCCATATATGAATGATTGATAATATAACCAATGAGCCCTTTCAAAGATATTTCGAGCCAAAACAACTCATTATAAGTTACACGTTCCTTCCACTCAACCAATAATCCATCTGTTTCTTGAACGATAGCTGGATGTTGTTTATCAGAGAGAACTAAACTTTGCTTGTAAAAATCGGTGAAGAGGCGCAATCTTCAAACTAGCAATTCTGGTAATTTGTGAAGGTAGACAAAAATTCCAAAATTAACGAATATATATTTTAACAATTGGCAACATCATATTGTTATCACGAAATTAACAGTACTGCTATTTGATGTTCAACGTGCTTTAGCTATACTGAAGTTACCCTTTCAACCATGCTTTTCGGTTCAAAAAGAAAAATTTTTATTTCGAACATTTCTGAATAATGAAATGAAATCCGTTCTATCCTTATAAAACGGCTAGCTTCAAAAGAGAACTCATCACAGCGAGTTATCTTGTTTTCCATGAATTTTAACGTCACCCATTCTATGTAAATTATTTTTCATTAAAAATTGCAGGAAGAAAATATCTCAAACATTTTCGAAAGCTTGAGAGAGTTTCATTCACATCCCTTGGCAATTTCAAAATTGACTGCAACTCCAGAAACAGAAATCACTTCTCTGGTTTCGGAGTTCTTTTTCCAACTACTAGTCACGATGAACCAACGTCTCATTTATATATTCATGCCTTATCACAATAGCGTTCATACATACGTCAAGAGCATACAAGCCTATCAGTATCAGCATTCTTCTTCTGATGATGCTAACCGTGTACTTCTAATATCAGTTTGTTCTTAGGGTAATTGATTTCTATAAATAGTTCCAACCCCAAGGTTACAATCGTATCGTTTATTCAAATCTATCACATATCAAATACTACATATATCACAGATCATCAATATAAGCATATACCTCAACTGATTTTCTGCACTATTGCATTGAAGATCTAGTTTTTTTTTGAAAGATAGTTTAATGAAAGTTTGTTTTTTGCTCTTAGGAAATATCAATTCATATTTCTCTTGAAAGGTTCCAAGGAAGTGGATTATTTGGTTAATTATTGAAGATAAGAAGAAATCTTTTGGGATAGGTATTTCTCACATTTCTTGTATCATTATTCACTTCTCTGGAAACTGTATTATATATCTTTGAGAGAACTGAATATTCTTGAATAGAGTGATGAAAAAGTGATCGACAAATAATTTGATCTAGGATATCGAATTCAGTTCACACTATATCTCGCTGACCTGACCTCGAACATTTCTCTAAATATTTTATTACAAAAAATCAGAAAATACTCTTCAGGCAAACATACACTATATGCCCAATTAAAACCACCGGTATGAATGTTATACACATTCGAAACATCATATTCTGCTTCTGACAGAAATCCTTCTATGATATTCCAATTATTCTCGGTAAAACTACTTTTTTCTTTCTTTTTAGTTCCAGCGAGTTGAATACTTACCCACATGCATTTTCCGACTGGTGAAACATATTAATTAAAAGTTTTGCTCATTATTCTATCGAGTATGCATTCTGGAGTTATTTCTCCAGTGATGTGAATTAGAATTGTATACAATAGAAAATTGCGGAAACGAAAATGAATAGAAAGGGTAAAAAGATCTCATTTTCATCGACGTACAATAGTTATTTATGATAAAGTGCTAAAAGTAATTTTTCATTTTGTGAGAAGGGAAGTTTGAGACACGACGCCGAAGGCGGAGAGTTCCATCCCTTCAAACAAAATAAAATCACATATTAACGCATACCTATTTTACATTAATTAATTGATGAAATAATAGCCTCGAGATAAGCAGTTTTGAATTCAATTTCATCGAATCTATTCATGAAACAAGTTGCCAAGGTAATCAAAAACAGAATTTGTTGATTTGTATTTGTTGACAACTAACATCAATAAATCACGAATTATTCTTTCTCGTTTCTTCGTTCCTCGATGGAAAGTGATCCAGAAAATGAATTTCTACCGCCGGAAATTGAAGAAGCTGCCAATAAAGCTGCTTTTAAAATATTGCCCGGTGAGTCAAAGCGGCAGTACGAGTTTTCATACGATCGTTTCTTGAAATGGTGTGATCAGAAAAATGTCAGTGGAAAGGAGGCCAGTGAAAAAGTGCTTCTTGCATACTTTGAAGGAAAGTCCAGAACATGGAAATCAACGCTTTGGTCGACTTACTCTATGTTGAAGTCGATGATGAACATAAATAATCATGACATAAACAGATATTACATGCTCATGGGTTTTTTGAAGCGGCCATGGAGTCTCTTATCATAATTGTAATTTCACTAATCGTACGTTTAATTGAATAAACACTTCATTTTGAATTGTTTTTATATTTTCTCTACAATAAATCACTTCTAGCACTAGTGCTAAAAATGATATACTTTCAACACCATTGTCATAAAATGGCATTTTAGACACTGACAGCATGCGTCAAAAATTATACTTTTACTGGCGTTTGTAGAAAAAAGTGTTTACGCGTTTACGCTAGTTCGTTTCATTTTGCCCCGGTCATCGGCTACCTGAAATCACAAGAAAATATTAACATTTGTCCAATTCGATTGACAAAAAGGTGTGCCAACGTTGATGAACATGTGTTTCGTTTTGAGTCGTGTTCAAAGATGAACTGGGTGAATCCATAACAAAAAATATTGTCATGGTGAAAACAACCCTTTCCTAATAAAAAAATAAAATGAATGACTGATTGAAGATCCAAAAGCATCAGTAAAATTCGCTATCAATAATGGAAGAAGTTCATCGAACACCAGGAAATAACTCTAGAGGTGATTTCTGAAGGAAAACACCCTTTCAAATGAGGTCAATCGAACAATGAGAGACACAAAACGTTTAGCTTGGCTGCAAGAGGTGATTTTGACTGTGTATGGGAAGTGAACCCTGGTGGAGTGAAAGACAAGAGATAATGAAAATTCATTCAGTGCATTGACAAAAAGAATTAGTCAAGAACATAATTTATACAATGTGTGACAGTCAATCAAAGAGTTGAAATCATTGCTCATCAATAGAATGAAACAGGTTGAAACTATGCAATTGTGGATGAACAGAAAAATTAAATACTCGCTTTATAGTTCTTCAGAAGAGATGTGTTGTTCTTCATTCTTGTTGAAGAGGATCCCAAATACTTTGGGAATGTCTTGTTGGTACAACTGATCACTGAACATGAAAAAAACGAAAAGCCCGAATCGGAAGGCGATTTCCAATTTATATAAAAAAATCATGCTGTCGTCATGAATCATCTCGCTGACGATTGCTAAATTGGCAATCCTCAGTATTCATTTACGATTATTGACGGCTCGAAATATTAGTTGAAACCCGATGCACCAGGCGAATATAGGATGATTTTATGTTTAACTCTGGTTACGCGTATGGTAAATACATCCATCATGTACAAGATTGACTTGAAAGAAGGGCAGTTTTCGAAAACTCACAGCGATAACTTCATCGAAGGGATCGAAAAGTATATTATAAATCAATGGCGGCCGCCTCCAGAATTGATTTTTTTTAAATGATGAGACATGCTTTATTCGATTTAATAAATTTGATCTCATGATAACATTCAATTGCCCATAAACTCAGGCATGTGTCTTCTCAAGGAAAGCCGATCTATCGTCATCTGGTATTCAGATGTCAGGAGTGACTATTCCTACAAAGTCAAATATCCCGATGCTAGGAATTACGATCAGTGAAAATGGAAAACCATGTGAGATCGATCGCTAAAGGTGCTTCCCAAAAACTTGGATTTCTATTTCGTGCGAAGAAATACTTCACATCTCGTCAGCTTCTAATGATCTACAAGGCTCAGATACGACTGAAATCAAATTAAAATATACTTTATTGTCTGAAGTGAATACAACTTATAGACAAAGTCTTATAAATAAAATAATCTTACAGGGAAAATCTTTCAAAACATGTAAATAAATAAGACAAACATAATATAAATAAAAATTAATATATGGACTACAATTTAAGATGAGCGGAAGGTAAATGAGCACAAATCAAAGACATAAAAATGCAACAGCAAGCACAGGAATATTAAGTGTATATATATATATATATATATATATATATATATATATATATATATATATATATATAGCTTCGTAAGTATATCATGAGTCAAAAGTATCATCAAAATACTCCAGAACTGTATAATAGGCCCCATCAACGAGTAGCTTTTTGACTGCCTTCCTGAACCTATTGTACGCCACGATCTCCTTTATTTGGACTGGCAGGTGATTGAAAAGTTTAATGCCATTGAATATAATTGAGTCCCTAACTAAGGAGCTTGTTGGAATAGGCAGCTCCATGTTACTACTGTGGCTGCGGGTATTATATGAAGAAACGTTGTTCCCATTAGATGGGTGATGTTTCTTTAACAGGCTGATAGTTTTCAAAATATAAAGGGCGGCTACCGTTAAGATACCATGAGCTTTGAAGAGAGGTTTGCATGTAACACGGGAATCGGTTTTGCACATGTATCGAACAGCTTTATTCTGAAGAACAAAGATCATTTAAAAATTTGTTGTTGTTGTTCTAAAATTGTTTGAAATAAATCTCTGGAGCAAACTCCCCAGAAGGCAATTCCATATCTGATATGAGAATCTATGAGAGCAAAATATGCTGTTTTTGAATGGGCAAAGCCTAGTTCTGTGGAGATGACCCTCAGCGCGTAGCAACCTGAGGCCAACCTCTTGTTTAAATTTATTGTATGGTCCCTGAACTTCAGTTTGTCATCAATGTTCAGCCCAAGAAATTCTTAGAATACGGTTCTCATGTGTAGAGTCGGCACCGAAACATTCATTGAGGCTTCTCGATTCTATTCAGAGAAAGGCAATCCATCTTGTTTTGCATTCTTCGCTCACAGACTCGCTAACATTGGAACATCGTAGAAGGGTCGGAGACTTGTCTCTCTTCTATAGAAATTTTCATGGTCGCTGCTCTTCTGAATTGTTATCAATCGTTCCACCCTTGGCAATATCTACACGGATGACTCGACGAGTACAGAATTCCCACCCCTTTGTCGTAAATTTGGAGACCTGTCGAACTTCTCTTACTCAGGGACTTTTTTTCAATAAAACAGCTGAGCTTTGGAGCTCTTCACCATAAGAGGTATTTTCTGAGGCTTACAAACTTCAGAAATTCCAAGTAAATGTTAATACGTATTTCCTGCCCTTTGATTCACGCGGTGTTCTCTGAACATTACAGGGCTTTCCTTTCGTGTGAATCTGTATTTGAATGAAAACCCAAATGCAGCGAATTTCCTTTTCATTTCTTTTGTTAAATTGAATGGACAATTATATTTTTAGGAAATTTATTGTTCAACAGTTTGTGGACTGGTACTGTGTCTAGTTATATTCATGAAGCAGGCAATTGTTTCAACAAGAATATTCACTTGTAATCAAATTGTAACAAATTCATCTTATCCTCCTGATTTTTTCAGTTTCGAGAAATAATTGAAAATATTCAAATTCACACCATTTTTCACTATAGTGCCACCACATATTTGCAGTTCTCAGCAACAGATCCACCACAAAAATAACTGAGTCACTGCTGCAACATATCGCACCGAAAAAGGTTCATGTCACTCTGAAACCTTGCAATATTTTTTGTGGAGATGTTCGTTAAGTTTTCTTGAATTTTAGTTTTTCAGTTGTTGGGAGTGGTCGATGGAACAGAAAATCAAATTCTGCTTATGTCGACGTTTCGATCACCCTTTTCCTGAGGATGCCCAAATAAAAGGTCGAAACGTCGACACAAGCAAAATTCGATTTTCTTTTCCACGGACCACTTCCAACGAACTAAGACGATTAAATTAAAAAACAAGAAAATCGCATCGTGGAATTCAATTGTAACATTTCCCAATTAATTTCTATATTCTGTGGATTCATATCCGAAATATTCCCGAATGCCCCCCTCTCGCGCCGCCCCTTCTTCCCCATCAATCGAGACAGATGCCTCGAGACAAGTTATCTCCTTCGTAAAACACCGTATGAGCTAATTTAATTTGATGCTCGTTCTAAGACTCATTAATGTTTTAAAGCGTATTACACTAGAAAGGGAAATGGTAAGGAGGGAAAACCGGCAGTAATTTGGCACGGGAAGGCCCTTTCGGAGACGCGAGAGACGGGATTACCGGAATCGTTACGGTCGCGATTTTTAGGACGGTTTTAGGTGAGGAATCCGCTGTTTCGCATTCATGATTATAACAAATGAAACGGTATGGTTTCAGTGATATTTCCAGTGGAGGAATTAAGATGAAAACTGAATTCAATATCCGTCGGGGTACCAGACAGAAAATAGTTGATGGTAATGTTCTAATGGTTTCATTTGAAAGTTTTTTTTCCATCTGTTTCGAGTCACTGAGTGTAAGTAGTCATTACTTGATGAAAATCCATATCAAACAAATAATATACAGTTTCCTGTAAGATCTTCACATATTAGGATTTACTAAACCGCGACACGTGTTTCGCTATACAATAGCTTTCTCAAGCAGCAATTTTAAACTAATCCTAACATTGTAACAGTTCGAATTTATACAACTTTAAATCCGACGGTCAATGAGAATATAGTCCGACAACTAATTAAAAGATTAATTAATGGTCCGACTGCATATGCTTATCAGTAGAATTTCCCGTAAAGAACATGTTCAACAGAGGCAAATCATTCAACTCCGTCCGATCATTCATCAGGAACTGTGAATGTTTACACTTATTGATTTCCGAAATCTCCAAGAGATTGAGTTTCAAACCTATTTCTTGGAAATGAAGGATTTCAAATTCATGATTGAACTCATGTCCCTCTTTAATGAGGTGACATGCATACGTAGAATTTGTCTTACCATTTTAGGAACTACTTCTGTGTTCTTTTACGCGTGTATCAAATGTTCATTCCGTTTGACCGACATAAAATATAGGACATGTACCACAAAATAATTTATAAACTCCTGATCTATCTGATACTGAACTTTTATCTTTGTTGTTTTTGATATAAGAGCTCAAATTATTCTTTGTTTTATGTGCAACCTCAAATTCTTCTTTGAGTCTTTCTTTAAATTCGAAATGTTACAATGTTGAGATCAGTTTGAAGTTCCTGCTTGAGGAAGCTTTTGTATAGCGAAACACGTGTCGCGGTTTAGTAAACTCTAATATGTGAAGATCTTAGAGGCAACTCTATATTATTTGATTCATGTCAGTTTGGATATCTTTCCTAGAATTTATAATTTCTATCACTGGTATTATTCCTGTAACTTTCGAGGGAATATAACTGTTGATAAAAATGATATTCGAAATGGAGAAGTCTTCTTCCTATAGATACTTAATAAAATCCAAGGTATACGCAGCGCATTGCGATCTATCAAAGGCAACATTTATCTTCATGTTTGTTGACAGTTGAACCCCACAGAAAGTGTCTGCCCTCGTGTAATTATTTTCAATTATGGCAATAGAAAACGCTTGTCAAATGGCACCGTGAATAAAACACTTTATTCAATATAGAAAAAATAACAACTTTTTTTCATTTTTCACAAGTTAACCCCGATGAAAGTGTCTGCCTCATTTACCATCCATTCTAAAATTACCTCAATTTTACATTAAAAATTTTTGGCTTCTGGATCAAACACCTCATTTGGGACATTTTTTCAGCACATTCCCTCTATGCGCGGTACCTGGTGTCCCAAGGTAGGCCTAGCCAACAAATACTCACCTTCGTATCCACCCAAGAGAAGTATCGTAGCAAAATTTCAAGATACATAAAACACTTCATGAAATGTGCATGAGCAGCTCTTGGTCTATTAGTGAATAGTAACGACGCACGTATTTCAACATTAAACAAAGCTTAATAGTGAAACTTTCGAGAAGCCCAAGCATTTTTCAATTTTATATATAGTTTTTTCATATCAATAAAATCATTCATTCATGAAATGAACAACACTGGTCTCATCACAGACCCTTGTGGAACCCTTCGTTTGATCTGAATATCATTTTGCACTCCATCACTGAATTATGTGGTTCGTAACCTTCTCCTTTTATGAGATTCGTATCGACTAGATTCCATCCGCCTACGTTCCTTTCGAAAAATGATAAATAGAACGTCCAATTTTTCATAATGATCTCTTACCACGTAATTCATTGATAGAAATACGTCTCTATTCTATATTAGCAGCCTTGAAAGTTCTTTGCCCTCATTGATCGATGCCTGTCAATCACCAAGTGATCTTTGCAGTGCAATACCACACGAATAAGTTTTTGTGAAGTTGCAATGCCCAGTAGTTAGCACATGGCTACCAGAAAGATGAAATGTATTCTTATATTGTTATTTTTATAAGCAAATTTGAGTAATACGAGAAGTTGCTGACTAATAGGACGTACCTTTAATCAACATATCTGATGACATTTTTGCTGGGGTGAATACAAGGATATTGACATTGAAAATGTCCTTCCAGCACTAAACAGCAGGTTTATGAAATTAACGTAAGAAGTAGGAAAAAAACATTTTACATTTTTTGGTGTATTGATAATAAGGAACAAACAGAATGAAATTAAATTTGACATTTATAGGAAAGACACGAACATATTCAGGTACATTTCGAAATATTCGAATCATTGTCCACAACATAAAATGGCAGAACTTCAATTTCTTGTTCATAGGTTGATAACTTTTACTTCAAAAAAAGATAAATACGTCAATAAAAAGAGAGTGATTAGGAACGTCGCTGTAGTGAACTGATTCAACCCAGAGATAGTTGATAAAATAATTAGAAAATGTAAATGTAGGAAAACACTTCGTGAATCTTCGACTTTTCGAAAAGATGAGAGTAGTAAAAAGTTTATAGTAATCCCATATAGACCTCAATACACTACAGGATTTGAACAAATATTCGATTAAAGTGAATTCGGGAATTCATGGAATCAGTTTTCAAGATTGCAACAATAAATACATTGGCCAGAGTCAGTGAGATATTAAAATCTGTTTCAAGGAACACTTTTTACATATGAGATGTGGAAGAGTAGAAAAATCCAGTGTCGCCCAATAAGCAATCTGAAACTGATCAAGTATATCACAACACTACTCGATGCATGTGAGAGTCTAGAAATAACAAAATGTAAATATAGCGTGTATGGAGACGAAAGACCTGTTACTTTCAGTCCGCTTTTTTGCTAATAATACAGAAGTTAATCGGAAAAGTCTGTAATAACAAATCATTAGTGGTAAGAGATCGGAAAAAAAATTCGCAAATTTTTAAGTATACAAAAAGCTAACCCTACTCTCTGAATCTAGTATTAATGTTCTTCCCCTAAAGATGCTAACTTTGTTACAAAACGCGCGTCGGGTGCAAAATGTCAGTTCGGTGTTGAAGTAATTGATATCTAGGAAAAGTTTCAACTTGTACACCAAAGGTCCAATCTTATTGTTTATTTGATAGGAACTAGTTCATTCTTTCATATTGTGGTAATGAACAACTCAAAAAACTGCTAAGAAATAACTCATCCACCAGATAATAATCACTTTCGAGCAGTACTGATGACCACACTGTTGAACTAGGGCATCGCAATAATTTTTCAAAGCAATGCACCAACTGACTGGCCTATTCGGGTCATCTTTTATATGAAGCGCTTTTTCATTTTTCTCTCCGCGCCACATGCTCCCCAGTCATTTAAAGACGTTCGTCTTCGAGCTTTATTCCGTTATTATTAGTTTAACAGGATCGTTAGAAAATCATGTTCTTTCGCAGGATGCGCTCGGGTTCTTCAACGTGTTTTACGACCTCCAGCGTTGTTCTTCAATTGCTGCCGTCTGATGTGATGAACTTCCGAAACGTCTCCTAGTTATTTGCTCAGTAAATCGAGCTATATTTTTTATGTTCGCTCACCCTTGAATGAGCAGGGGTACTAAGGATCATGGAGAAGTAGCAGGAAAGGGATATTGAAGGACAGGAAAACGTACAACGTCCTAGTATTTCGACCTGTTGGGTGTGGAGATCTTGTCGTCTGATTTTTGCGTGTTTATTTGAGTACCAAGTCATATTATACAAAAAAAAGAAACATTTTTGATGTGTCGTTGGATGTACAGTATGAATTCCTTGTGGATGAAGAACGATTATTTTCATCGATTTTCCCCAAAGAAAATATGCATGGCTTGGGAAAGAAAGGAAGAAAGCATTCGATCCATTGCCAAAAAGAAGTGCAAAGCTATTCGATATATTTGTTTTGAAAACCTCATTCACAAGTCATGCAAGAGTCCACATATCCAGTTCAATGTTGAAGCAATTACAATCAAGTGCTAGTAACGACCATTCTTTCATCTTCAAAACCAGAAAAAGAGCATAGTATCGTACACTTTGTTTGTTGAATTATAGTCACAAATGTCAATGGTGACGTTATAAATTTTGAAGAATATTTGTGAATGATACACATTTTACTATTCTTCCTTTGGAAGTAATGATGCTAAGGAACGTTTATCTTCAAAAAAACTGTTTTCGTCATATCTTGACTGCACAACTACGTAAAACTGCGACACAAATATCCAATGAGATGAAAACAATGACGCCTCACATGGTCAGAAGCATGTCTTGGCAATGTGTGTAACGTTAATGTTTCCTAATCTGGACGAAAGGGTTCGTTGGCCAAAATGTTTACAATATTCTGATTGCTTTACCTCTCAAACATACTCGCATCGGATAAATCCATCGTGCCTTCACGGTCCTATTGTTTGGCTATATTCGTATTTCATCTCCTAATTATTATTTACATCTCGAGTATTTCAACATTTAGGTTATTATTTACATTCAATAAATCAGCTGTCCACCTCTTTTTCTTAACATTCGGGAATCCGTTGTTCCTTCCTCCTTCCAGTATGAAGTTAGGCATTTATAAGCTTGCAGCTTGCCTAATCAGTGAGGTTGGACTGTTGGACGCATTCGGCAATAAGTTTCGAATCTCACTTTTTACTCGACGGTTCGACGTATGTTTGGTGGTATCTTGACATTATGCCGATTATATAGTTATCTGTCATGAGGGGTTTTGGTATGACATTAATTTCGGATATTCTATAAATTTCGGGTAGTCAATAAATTCAGGATGTTATAAAGTTTAGGTATTATATAAATTTAGATCGGCAAATCTGGTTCAATTATCTGATTTTCATAGAATCGAAAGTGCAATTTTGACAGCCCTTGGAGAAGGTCATCCGGCAACAGGGCCACAGAGATTGACAGCCGAAGTGCTAGAGGGACGCTGTTTTTGTGTCTTGTTTTTTTGAGATTGATGTAGAAGAGAGTGGCATCGTGTTGGAAAATTGTTAAAATTGATATTTCATCAACCATCCAGTGTTTGGGATTCTATTTTCCAACTGTATGAAGTTTCCTGATATCGTTGGTATTTGAGATTGCTGTGAGGCATCTAATTTTTTGGAAACTTACCCGCTGAGGGGATTATAACCACTCATCTTCTATTCAGCTCAGTTCTTCAGGTACGCATTGCAGCAAAATTATGTTATTTGAGCCCTGGGCAATCCTCTATGTACATTGTAGGTTACTACCTGGAATATCCAGTTTATCAGGAGATCAGATGTCGTTGACCCTTGAACCAGGATTTCAACTATCTGGAAGCATTGTAGATTACTATCTGGAACATCCAGTTGATCGGATTGAGTGTCGTTGACCCTTTGACCAGGATTTGAAACATCATTAGGAAGCCTTCTGAAAGTCTAGTTCATCATTTATACTTGGGCCTTCCTGGGAAAAGGTATGAGGTCAATTCAACGTTGTGACCGAAGAGTCATGAGTTTCATTTCAGGGTTCTTGTGCGGTGGGTTCTAGACTGCTTCCTTTGTGGAGTGTGATCTAGACTGCTATCCTTGTACGGTGTGGCTTGAGGCTATCATTCTGTATGCTGGTCTGAATCGATACGTCCGAGAAGTTGTCTTCCTGCAGTAGGGCCTGAGGAAGAGGTGAATGCCTGATAAGAGCCGCGGCTGTAATCTCTGGACTGTCCACTGGAACTAGCTGATACTTCCTGGATAGCTCATGGTCATCATCACCGCAAGTTATAGAACTTACATTTTATTTTAAATTGGAAAACTATTTAGTGTCTCCTCCGCAAACCACAAGTCTTATGAATTTTTCTATTATGATTTAAATGGTATTCATGGTCATTAATGGTCACAAGTTGACTATATTGTAAACGCTACAGGTAAGGTGCACCCTACGTAGTTGCGGTTTTGTTTTTGGTACCAAACGTACCAGACCCTGTACAGGTATAGATATTTATATACATATTTTTTGTATAATTGATGAGACCATCTCTATTGACATTCAACTGGGTTATACCTACCTTTTAACAGTTCCTAGTTAGTTTTATTTGCTTCTGGCTGTATATCAAAATTGTTTTGCGCTGATTACATACCTACTTGAACTTGATTAGTTGTTGTTACTTCCGAGTGTATTATCAATACTGACGTCGTGTTATATGAGAATCAGTATAAATTCTGAAGGGTTAGCTCAGGATCATATAACTGTCTCCCATTTTTTTTAACATCTGGAATATTGTAGTCTGTATGACCCACTCCCGTCTCCCCTAGAGTTTAGTCGCGAGCTCAACCTGTCAATCGGACAGCTTCTTAGTCGTTCTACTAGAGTACGTGGCATGTGTGGTTGACATAAAATACTGTCAGTTTTTTGGCTATCCCTTTTTTGTATTTAGTATAAATCGCTCATCACAGTACCATAATTTTATTTTCAGTAAGACAAATACTTACGAATTTCGATATGCTCTTAGCGGTTGATAGAAAGAAGGTGTGTGATTTCTTCGATCATAAATTGATAACTCATGGGTACATCCAAAATAATTGAACTGTACACCAGGAGCTAAAGACAGAAACGCTGTCTCTGCATTACCTTCCGTCTATCGTTTCCCGCGCATATTCGCCAAATAGAAACAATTCGTATTCCCTATTTCGATGGCGGCTTTCCCGTATAGAAAGCGCTTTGTAGAAATCCCCGCAAATTGCTTTCGCGTTCGAGGATTACTCGATTGTTTTGCCGAATTAGTGTTGGATTTGACGAACAGGTGGTGCTGCCCGGACGACGAACATATTTGTTTAGACAATGTTGCGTTCTCGAGGTTTGCACTGGCTGTCACTTCAGGCGTTGACAGAGTAGAATGGTGCGAGGGGGTGGTTATAGGGGTAAGGTTTACTTTTGAGGTCGTGGACTCATGGAATCTGAGATTTTTATAATCGTACACCACAGAGAAAAGCTAAGGAAAATCTCAGATAAGAATTTATATGAAACTTTTTGCAAAGAAGAGAACTGATAGTGGTATAAGTTTTCTTCTCCTGAAGATGGTAACCTTGTAAGCGAAACGCGTGTCGAAGACGAATGGCATCAGTTTGGCGTTAGGGTAATTGATCTCCATAACAGAATAATTAAACTACTATACAGAAGCGAATCGGTTGCCCAACAATTGTCCCAAAAATATTTCACTTTGATCGAACTTTGGCACTTCCATCGACTGTGAGAACTAACAATAGGAAACTACGCTGAGAGAATTCAAGTGACATGCGTCAAATTTATTAGCTGTCGTCATCTGACTCACTTCTATACCAGTGCAATGTTGATGTTTTCGTCAAAAACGCCAGACCTACGGCTCACTTCACAATGATATTCAGGGATTTTCACATTTTTGAAATTTCTTCACAGATGGCATCAAGCGGCAACTCTAGGCACATGACATTATGAAGTCTGACGGAATTTCTATTAGCGAATTCTCTAGAACAACTCGTGCAGAGTCAATGTGTTACTTTTTTTATCAACACTACCCAATGAACGATAAAGATCACGAATTCTGTCAAAAATTGTACGAAATCTCACCTAAGAATTCGCTATATTTTTTGTTTATTTCTGTTTAGACGTAAATACAGATATGCATCTCGATACATTTATTACAGATAGATGCATTTGCTTTACATTCTCGATATATGTTATTAGAAATTAATATCAGAATTCATAGACATTCTAACTACTCGGTGCTGCTTCAGATAATTTGATGAGATTCTTCGAAATATCTGTATCAACGTAAGAGATAGTGGAGTTGGATTACAAGGAAAAAATTGTACGTAAATTTACAGTGTATTGAGCATTATAGTGTTCAATTTGAAATGAATTGGACCCTTCATAGTCCAGATCAACCTGAGTTATTTCAATTCATTAGGAAGATTGCTTCAGTGCAGGCTATAATGGCGCTGTAAAAGAAGATCGTATTTGAAAACACTCTCCCGAAAGACATGTAAGAACCATTGTCACTAATGCTAGAACTTGGAATAACTATGTTAAACTGGGAAATTCCGAAAAGCAATCGGCAAATTACACAAATATAATTTCTACCAATGTAAAAACTGAGCAAGATGAACTTTGTTTTTATCAGCGTCGCAAATTAATCTCGGGTTGTATTGACCGGTTTAACTTGAGTACATGAGTTTTGAATGTTTTGTAGTAACCATCGAAACTTGATATAGATGAATAGACAATTGATTATTTCGTCCACAAATAATACAACACCGTTTGATATGCATTATGAAACACTTTTTGAAACAGCACTCAAATTAAATGCTGAACAAACTGAAAACAACTAATTATTGAAAGTAACGGCGGAGACACTAAAAACAACTACGGTAGAGGATTCAACTGGAAACGACAGATAGCTGGTTGGAAAGAACAGTAAAATATGGAAAAATTCCAGCACAATTCGAATAAATTGGAATGCAAATGTCATAAGATGACAGAATTCGATTCTTGCACCATCTACTGGAAATCCCAGCATATTCCGATATGATTGAACTTGTCTAGAGCTTTTGACGAAACAATATCGAATCGGAGATAGCACCAGGAAATAAGCATCTTGAGAAAAGCAATATGATATTTTAGTTACACTCTCATTGGTGCACTTTGAGAAGGCGTGGCTTCTACCGAATATGGCATTGAATTCGCTTCTGTATAGTAGTTCAATTCTTTAGTGTCTCTACTAAAAGTTTCAACTCTCATACAAAGGGTTACAATCTAATCGTTTTATAACGATTTGTGTGCTATTGAAATCTATCCGGATTCAATGATAGTCTATTGTTTACCAGGTAGGAAAAAACTACCATATCTAAATCACTGTGAAGATTGCTAAGTCGAGGCGCAAACATACTATTTTTCAGAAAATCGTTTAAAATTCGTTAGATATTGAATAATTTCGAAAAAATCGCGAATAATTCTATTAACAAATTGAAGGTATTTTTGAATTCGTACTAAAATGACGGGTTAGTATGGATAGTGTTTTTGATAATTCATTTAGAACACTAACAACTGTAAGGGAATATTACTTCAAATTGTAATTATAGACCAATTGCATTGCTTCCTATCATTTCCATAGTCATGAAAAAGTCAATCAATATGAAGCTCATCAAATATCTAGAGAAATCAATACGGATTTCGCCATCGAAGATAAACCAGTGACTTATTAGCTTGTTTTTCTCATATTTGGCAGCATTCAATCAAAAAATTCGGAGAAACGATAGCTGTTGCACTCGATAATTCAAAAGCGTTTGATCGAGTTTGGCATCGGGGTCACCTTTCTAAACTACCGTCTCATAGTTTGCCTCCTCAGTTGTGTGCTTTGTTGAAGTGTTTTTTGTCTGCTAGGTCTCTGTATGTGCTTGTTGATTCAGTATAATATTCTCCCAATAAATGCAGACCTTCTACAGGGTTCAGTTCTGGCGTCCACTTTGTTCTGCTTCATATCAATGATTTGCTCGAGAAAACATCTTGTTCAGTACTTTTCAGAAGGAACGAACATAGCTTTGCGGACGACAGTACTCTTCATACTAGTTTCTATTCCAGAGTCCCCATACCAGCTCGAGAAACAAAAATTCAAAGAATTATTCAAGTCAATAAACTTAACCATAACTTGGTGGAAATAATAGAATGACGAAACATGAACTGCAATGCTAGGAAAACCCAGCTTCACAAAGAAAGCCGATCTATGATCATCTCGTATTCAGATGTCAGGAGTAACTATTCCTACAAAGTCAAGTATCACGATGCTAGGATTTACGATCAGTAATAATCTCTCATGGGAAAACCAAGTGAGATCGACACCTAAAGGTACTTCCCAGAAACTTGGATATCTATCATTTCGTGCGAAGAAATACTTCACTTCTCGTCAGCTTCTGACGGTCTACAAGGCTCAGATAAGACCTGTCTTGGAATATAGTCCTTATGAATGGAGTTCGGCACCAAAACATTCATTGAAGCTTCTCGATTATATTCAGAAAAAGGCAATCCTTCATGTTGGTGATTCTTCGCTCACAGACTCGCTCACTTCATCGGAACATCGTAGAAGGGTTGCAGAGTTGCCTCTCTTCTATAGGTATTTTCACGTTCGATGCTTTTCTGAACTGTTATCAATCGTTACACCCTTGGCAATATCTACACGGATGACTCGACGAGTACAGAATTTCCACCCCTTTGTTGTGCATTTGGAGGCCTGTCGAACCTCTCTTGCTCAGGTATCTTTTTTCAATGAAACAGCTGAGCTCTGGAACTCCTTGCCGAGAGAGGTTTTTCCTGACGCTAACAAATTTCAGAAATTCAAAGTGAAGGTTGATTCGTTTGTCCTGCCCCTTGATTCACGCAGTGTTCTTTGAACATTACAGGGCTTTCCTTTCGTGTGAATCTGCATATAAAAAAGTATTATTTTGCGGATATAACGTTTCCAGTCACAGATAAAAAATATTACTAGTTTTATCAATATCAAAATTTTCGATATAATTTTCAAACATTCAACAGCATCGCCATGACTGTCTTGCTCTCGAGACTCTCATAAAATCACTAGAATCAAAAACTTCTAAACTTCTCCACATAAACAGTCTCGCCTCGACGTTCGATCACGGCCGCCCACGACTTATGAAACGTCGAAACATTTGCCAAATAGGCTCCGAACTTCTCGCAGCGCAAACTTATTCGAATGTTTATATTTTCGAGAGGCTTAGCGCCAAAGCTGCAGATCTCCTGCGGGACCTTTTTCATATTTATACAAATTGATACATTTTCCTTGCGACTGTAAGTTTATATTTACTTTTATTGGCGTCGTTCCGCGCGGCTTGCCATACATACGAATGTAAATATGCAAAGCGGTTGACTCGGACCGATTTTCTTTTATGAAAGATCGTGAGCCCGGAGGTTTTGCCGTCGGGCGAAACACGTAGAACTCACTTTACCGAATTCTATTGAGTTGATGCTATATCTGACAAATGTACCCGATGTAGCTCGTTTTTTTGTATGTACCAATATTTCCTGTTCATTTTTCGAAAGTGGATTTATATATATTTATATATATATATATATATATATATATATATATATATATATATATATATATATATATATATATATATTGATATATATGTTGTTGTTGAGTTCGGGTTGAACCGCGTCTGGAGTTTTGTTCTCGACGTTTCGGCTCCGATTTTGGAGCTATTCTCAAGAGGTAAATTTGACTTCACGCCGGGGCCTCAATCTGCCTACTCCCCAGGTCTCGTCACGAGTTCTTTCTAAGGTCTCAATCTGCCTACTCCTTAGATCGAACTGAGGTATCGAGGGATGTTGGGTAATATTTATAGCAGCGGGTGCTACTAAAGGGCCGTCGGATGTCTTGGTGGGGACTGGGCATCTGGACATTAGGGGTTTCCATGCAGTGGGAAGTCTCTGGCCGTATATATATATATATATAAAACAAAGTGGGCGCCAGAACTGAACCCTGTGGAACACATGCATTCATTGGGAGAATATCATACGATACTCCATCAACAACCACATACAGATACCTATCAGACAAGAAACTCTTCTACAAAGCACACAACTGAGGAGGCGAACCATAAGACGGCAGTTTAGAGAGGAGACCCCGATGCCATACTTGATCAAAGGCTTTTGAAATATCGAGTGCAACAGCTATCGTTTCTCCGAATTTCTCGATTGAATGCTGCCAGACATGAGAAACGTGAGCCAATAAGTCACTGGTTGATCTTTGATGGCGGAATCCGTATTGTCGATCATTAACTATTCCTGATTCCTCTAGATATTTGATAAGCTTCATATTGATTGCTTTTTCCATGACTTTGGAAATGATAGAAAGCAATGCAATTGGTCTACAATCACAAGGTAAAGTTTTCTTCCATTTTTTAGGGACTGGCTGAACTCTTGCTGTCCTTCAGGACTTAGGAAAAATCCCCAAGTTATATGAAAGGTTAAATAATTCGCAAAGTACTGGTGCCAATTCGGGGACACATGCTTTCAGACCAATTGCTGGGATTCCATCAGATCCGCAAGCCTTATTCGTCTTCAGGTCCATTGAAATATTTCTTATATTTTGTTTGGTGAAAATTATCTCAGGCATATGACTGTTGACAGGCGTGATATTCAAGGGATCTTTTCCCGATCAGTCCAGAGTAGAATTTCCAGAAAACATATCTGCAAATATATTTGCTTTTTGTTGGGCAGTGGTAGCTTATGATCCATCTTCTTTGGTTGAAGGGGAAAATGAACTGAAGGTGAAATTTTTGGTGACCGATATGGATTGATATATTGTGAAATGATTCAATATCTTCTCAAGAAATTCTAGTTGCATATTGGCTGAAGATCGATCAGCACACTTCTAGTAGTAGCACCCGCTCGCCTTCTTGTTAGTACCACCCCTTCCCCCACCATAGGGAAATCGGGGCTTTATAACCGACCACACCTTGAAATATTGTCAGTCATCACCCGAAGACGATTGCGGATACCAGCAATCGAAACGTCGTGAGTACACTCAACTTGAAACTTGATTTCAACATTTATTCATAATATTTCATTTATTTCTTTATTTTTTTCGACTCATATTTTATATTCGATACCTCGATTTTCTGTAACAGCATTATTTTTCTTTTATCAATCAATCCCTGGTTTCATCATTGACCAGAAATTTGATTTCGATTCAATTTTCTCACTTGATTTGTATTTTGATCCTTCCATTCTCGGCAACAGGTTTCAATATAGTTTATAATATACACAATAGGAGTCCGAACCATCACCATTCATTGTTAGGAGCAATATAAGCCCAGTCGTCAGAACAATAAAAGGGGCTCAATCTAAAAATGATTCAAGGTGTTTAGATTTCTTGTACATGGTATAAGGTCAAGTGTCGAGAACAACATATTCATTTCGCAACCAACGAAATCCCTGTGAAAATGAAAAAAAATTGTGTTCTATTGAAAAAATTCATTTCTGTCAAATATTTCGGTACTCCTGCGTTCCATGAGAAGTATCCACACATAAACAAATGAAGGGGACTAAATTGTTTTTAATTTATGTCCCATTCATTTTTGCTGTCGAGTTGATAGTTTTGATGCAGCAGGTCTCTTAATGTTAAGTACTTTTATCGCAATTGCACAAATTCCTAATAATTTTTTTTCTGTGGTTTTTCCATTAGGCCCAATCGTGAAGGCGAATTTAATCGAGTTTGTATGAATGTAGTTGACAATGTTTCTGGCTGAATGGTAATGGTTCTGACTTCCATTGTCTACATTTTTAACTCTATTGAAACCTGTTGCTAAAAATGAAAGGACAAAAATACAAATCAAGTGAGAAAATCAAATGAAATTTTTTTTTGTCAATAATTAAATTGAGGATTGAAGAAAATAACGTTGTTACAAAAAATCGAGGTACCTATCGAATATGAAATATGAGTAAAAAAAATTATATAAAGAAATAAATGAAATAATATTGTTACAAGAAAATAACGGTATCGAATTTGAAATACTAGTCAAAGAATGGAAATGAAGAAATGATTGAGATATTATGAAACAATGTTGAAACCAATATACAAGTAAAATACATTTTTTTCAAATATAGGATAGAAGTGCGATCACCTTTCCGACTCGCCCTGTGAAAACTGTTTGCATATCTTATTATTATAAACCAATCAGAAGCAAATCCAGCCAGATACTCAAATTACTGAAAGTTCAATTATATTTCAAGTCAACGTCCTTTTTTGATTAAAAATACATTACAGTTTCCTGTATGATTTTCACTCACAATGGGTTTACAAAACAAGATAATGCTTGAAGAAGCTATTGTAATAGCGAAACACGTGTCGCGGTTTTGTAAACCCATTGTAAGTGGAAATCATACAGGAAACTGTAATATATTTTTAATAATATGGATTTTCATCAATTATCGGCCAGTTCAATTCAAGTCCTTTTTTGATTTTTGAGGATCTCTGTAGCAAATAAAACTCTCTTCAATGAGGGACTGATATTCAGTGTCATTAGAACACTATCAGAAGAAAAATATATTAACACACTGAAGAAATTAAGAAATATTTGCTTATAAAAGGGCTATTTTTCAACTTCAACACCCTGCATCTCTGAAACTAGTCATAGGATTGAGTTGGGTTCTTGGGCACTATTGTTCAGAAAGTCGTCAACTACAATATACTAACAATTCATGAAATTTCACGAAAATTCATTTCTCCATGAGCCGGCAGCCAGGTCCTTTTCCTCGAAACAATGCTTCAGTAACACGACATCGATAAAACCGAGATTATCTTCGGAAACACCTACAATCTACGGAACTATTCGATTATATAAATTTTATTCGGATCGTCGACCATAAAACACAGCCAATATGCGGCAAACGCCATAAAAGTGTTATACGCTTTCTATCAATGATTTTAACGGTGCACATATTTGAGCGTTTCCTGTTATTTTATTGACGCTCATGCAAACATATAAAAAGTGGAAATGACACTTCGATAGTAGGTGTGAGTCATAATTCGCCCATAAATCAGTTGGAAAAAAAATGGGAAACATTCTCTCTGCCTCTCTGTTCTTTCTTTTTTATAATACCTACAAGAATCAACTCTTCCGCTATAAAGATCCACTATCTCGAACAAGAAGTCGCTCGAATTGAACCTTTTCAACGAAATTCCCGCATACACTCAAAATTTGCACCAAAAACAAGTTCAAGAGAACAATCAAAGCATTTCTCAATAAAAGCTCGTTCTATCCTATCTATTTATGTTCTAAAATTATTCGTTTCCGTTTCCTCAGAAGTCGAAACTAGTGCGAGCAATGGATCAACGAGGCCTTACCTTTTAACGTGCGATCACCCAGCGCGGTGGCCTGGTGGGGAATCAAACTCCGGTTTTCCGCTTGAAAGGAGAATGTGCTAGAACCACATATGTGTGTATTATATGTATATAATATCCATTTAAGCTTGGAAAGAACCTGACGGGTTGGGCTAGGACCAGTGGCGGATCCACAGGGGGGTTTTCGGGTCCGGACCCCCCCCCCATTGGGAAAATGAGAGATTGTTTTTCCATTTTCTATCGGCTCCTAATTTCCAAATTTTGTTAGGGAACGAAAAAATATCACAAGTGCAAGACATAAAATAAAATAGAATAATTTTTTTGCTTTAAAATTAAAGAACTTCAATAATTATTATTACATTCCATTGAAAACTAAAGAGCAGGCTACATTTGAACATTAGTAAATTTTCATTTTTCAACAACCAATTTCATCAATTTTTTCAATTCAATAATCCTCCAATTCCTAAAAAAAAATAATTCTCAGGAATTAAAAATGGTACAAACAAGATCTGGATTGAATGTTACCCAAACAAACAAACAAATTTCGCTTGAAATTTTCGGACTCACCGATTGTTCTTTCCTTTTTTTCTGGTTCAGTCGGTTCAGACGCTGGATCAAGTCGAGTAAAATATGAAAATAAAGTCTTCTTCATGTTTTAGGTTCAAAATAAAATGCTTTTTTTCACTATCAAATTGCATTTTTTCTCGATGACACTTCGAAGAAAATTGACACTTGTCAGGCTTATCGAGGAAAAGAACGAGAAATTTCTGACAGTGCTGCCACTGGATACTTTTTGGCGCAGTATTTGAAAAATTAGACTTGTTACATTATTTGATGAGTATTGTGTATGCCGGTAACAATTTGAATATACTATGTTTGAGTAGAATATGCTGTTGATTGGGTTAAATCAACTCGATTCGATTTGAAAAAATTAAAGTTTCGAACCTACTTTACCTCCTGGCTACATCTTCAAATTTTGCTCATGTCTATCTCTTTCACCTTTTTTTTGGATCTCGACTAGTTTTTGCTATACGGTAGCACATAGTTTTCTGTTGTATATATATATATATATATATATATATATATATATATATATATATATATATATATATATATATATAACAAATTTTGAGTTATAGACCCCCCCTTGATCTGATCCTGGATCCGCCACTGGCTAGGACCTAAGCCAAATCCTCTTCATCTGATGAACTCCACTCATCTTGTTAATCTTAACTTAACAACGTAATGGAAATTATTAGGTACTTGCATAATGTATAAAATGTGTAACATATCAAATGGCATCGCTATTATGAATGAAATGAATAGAAAGTAGCATAAACTTTATTCTTCTGAAGATGATAGCCTTGTTAGCAAAACGCACGTCGAATGAAAATGATATCACCAAGTTAGGATAATTATTAATCCCTTCAAAAAGTTCCATCCCTCATATACTACTGTTATATACATATTTATTAACACCCATTTGTTGATGTTGTCAATGTTGATTCAAAAAACGCAAAAACCATAACAGTTTCTCAAAACAACCACTGTTTACCAACCTCTCTCACACTCCCAAGCCGACAAGAAGTTTCATCTGAAATAACATTCTCTCACTTACCCATTTCCTGGCGAAAGAAAGCACATAAAATAATAAAAATAACGAAAACGTTTTACGATGACCTCCCCCGTGCCTCTCGCTCCCCTCCTCATACAATGAAATCTTTTGTATCCGACCTAATGCGGATATCGTGAACTTTTATGGGAGAGCCGGCAATTTTACAGCCCATCTCCCGTTCTAAACACACTCTTTCGATGGCCGAGTTTGTTTTCCTAACACAATAAAAGGGAGGTAATTTATTCCCGTTGTCGAGTTAAACACCCTGTACGTGCTATTAGCGCAGCGGGCTTTACGGCATGTCGTGAATGTGACTCTCGAAGATGGCCGGCGGGGGTTCTAGGATTCATTTTGGGGTAGTTTCCTCTCGGAGAACATTGTATATCCACAACCCTGCTGAATGTGATTTTAACTAGCTCTCGAGTTGTTCAACGAGCAAGAAATGATGGGATACGAGTGGGATAATAGCGAGTTATACACTATACTTTTTCTACGGCTATAACATATAACAGTGAAATTATTCGACTAACATCAACTTGAAATCTAATGCCATTCAAAACTTTCATTTAGATACAATCGAATGAGGGAAAAGAGCTGTCATTGCTTGAAATTTGACAAAGCACATACTGAATATCTAAGAAATAAAACACCAGCGGCAAGGCAGTACTACGTCAGTTTACGTAATTATGTAAATGGTGCATTAAGGAGAGAAAAAAACCTTTATGTACAGTATATCCTAAATAAAAATGAAAATAACAGCAAAATGACTTGGAGAAATCTTGCTGAATGGGGAGTCGCCACGAAATCTAGGTCGCAAACACACAATCTCCCAACTGAATTGCGCCATCCAGAGGAAATAAATGAATTTTTCTTGAACGTAGCAGGTGAATCAATAATCAACGAAGATACTTTGTCATTTTATAGGAACAACAAACTGAACAATGAATTTAATTTTTCTTTTGTGGAAATAGAATGTGAAGACATTCTGACAGCCATCCGTGAAATTAAATCAAATGCTCTGGGTATCGATAACATAAATATCAAAATGATATCTATCGTGATACCACATTGTATTGAAGAAATCAAACATATTTTTAATGAATCTTTGAATCAAGGCATTTTTCCTGACATTTGGAAAATAGCGAATGTAATACCTATATCAAAAAAAAATGCACCTACATCGTTTAATGATTTACGTCCGATAAGCATATTGCCCTCTTTTTCTAAAGTCTTTGAAAAAATTGTTTCCCGTCAAATCAAAATATTTTTGGATGAAAAAAAAATACTTCCCGATATGCAATCGGGGTTTCGCCAAAAACACGGAACACAGACTGCTTTACTCAAAGTCATCGATGATATCGGTAAAGCTAAAGATAAATCAGCGGTTTCTCTTTTAGTTATGCTCGATCAAAGTAAAGCATTCGATCTGGTTGATTTTGAACTACTTATCAGTAAATTACGCTACATTGGATTCGATGAAATATCATTGAGATGGATGGCAAGCTACCTTACAGGACGAGCCCAAAGAGTCGAACTCGATCAAAATTTCTTGTGTTCATCATTGAAAGAAACTAAATTGGGAGTCCCACAAGGAAGTATTCTAGGGCCACTGATGTTTTCGGTCTTTATATTCGATTATCCGTCTTCTCTATCATTTTGTCAAGTACATCTCTATGCAGATGACTTCCAAATTTATTTATCTGGCATGGCCGAAAATATAGTAAATTGTATCACCCATGTCAACCAAGACTTACACAATACATTAGTTTACTCCGAAAATCACGGTTTAAGAATAAATCTCTCTAAATCAGTTGCTTTATGCTTTGGGACCCCAAGACAGAAGAAGAATTTATATAAATTTAAGTATCAGCTGTCAACAGAAATGAAATTAAGGTTAGTTAAAACTCTGATTTATCCTCATATCGATTACTGCTGTTCGGTGTACTATAATTTTTTACCACAGTATAACAAGATGAAACTACAACGTATACAAAATGCTTGCATGCGATTTGTTTGTTGTATACCATTCGGAGAGCACGTAACTCCGTTTTTACTAAGTATGGAAGAATTAAATGTCAAGGCTAGAGTTCAATACCTAACAAGTATATTTCTGTATAAGTTGCTACAAACTCAAACTCCTAAGTACTTACATAACTTGATAAATAGACGATCTGATCTTCATTTAGTGAATATCAGGATAGACTATTTCAATATTCCCCAACACAATACTTCTAAATTCGGAGGATGTTTTTCATGTTTGGCTCCTTCATACCTTAATTATATCCTACCTCTACTGGATCTCTCGATTTCTCTATTAGAAAAAAAATTGAAATCACAACTGAGTATTTCCTAATATCACTTGTTCTCTCGTATATTTATTAACCTCAACTCATTATTCTAACATTTTGAGACAATAATAATGAGTTAACTTTACCAATTCATTTATATTGTCAAAAATACATGTCAATTTTTGGGAAGGGTGGAAGATAGCTTTTGGCTAACCCTTTTTCCCTTTGTGTGTAAAAATTATTTTTCTTTATGCACAATAAACGTTATTATTATTATTTTTATTTCAAGGGAGACCTGATTCATTGTTTGATAATAACTACAACTGTAACACATTGAAATATTTTTTTTTTCAGGTGAGGAAATAGAATTGAAGACATGCAATGTATCGTATTGTTCTATCAAGAACAGTTGAAATGGTACAGTTTTGAGTTATAGCTTAAAAATACAGTACTGAGTAGTTCCACACATATTTTGCTTAGTTAAACAGAGACTCGCTCTCTCAGAAAATTGAGAAAGAAACTGGAATAACACAATGAAGTGTGTTCATTGATCCACCACAAAATAAGACGTTTAAAAGTGAGTGTTGTATCAATATGAAAGAACATGCTGCCAAATATTTCAAAATTATTCCAAAATTTTAAAATGTTTCACTGCTATTATACAGATAGAAATAAACACAAAATTTCTTGGTTTTCTCATTGATGATAGTCTGAATTCTGATGGACACTTTAAACAGTAATTATCTCTCATGATAGAATAGTTTAGAATAGAATAGAATAGTTTATTAACTACGTTACATTTCCATGTTTGTAGCAAGTCAAGTGTATAGACATTCATGAAAGAACATATAAAACATAAAACAAACAAGTGAATTGTTAAAATGTAAAAATATTGAGGAAGGCAGGGGTGCCTATATACATATACAAACAAATAAATATTCACCTTTGATAATAGGGGTAGGTATTTGTAAACTACAATAGTACGATGGATTTCGGTGAGTGTGTTTCATCTCGAGTAGACGTAACTGATGTGCACTGTCCTGAAATGATCGAAGTATTCAGAGACAGAGTAAAAACATTGGTTGAGTAGCATTTTCTTAATGGCTCTCTTGAATTTGGTGATACTAAGCTCTTTAAAGTTATTTGGCAGACAGTTGAAAAGATTGTAATCAACAGAATTCATTTGTGATCTAGCTAAGCGATAACGGCATGTTCTTACCTTGTCCGAATTCCTCGTGAAGTGTTGATGTATGTCGGACTGTTTCTCTAGCATCTGAGCATTTTTCCTGATTTCCAGTAGCGTCTGATATATATATAATGTTGGCAACGGCATAATACGTAATTTTCTGAATAATGGTCTACAGTGATCCCGGAAACCTGCACTTGCCAGTAACCTTACAGTTTTTTCTGTAGTTTGAAAATTCTCATCGAGCTAGGAGAGTTCCCCCAAAGAACAACACCGTAGCTGATGTGTGAGTGGAATAATGCAAAATACGTTATTTTAAGAATTTCATAGCTTGTGATGTTTTTCAGTTGACGGAGGATATATATTGCACTAGATAGTTTATTTGCAAGAAGATCTGTATGTTGATGCCAAGATAAACAACTATCGAGAGTAATTCCAAGTAATTTTACACTTTTGTTAGCAGAACCTACAGTAGTGAACTCAAGATTTTGAGTTTTGTCACTATTCAACTTCAGTCTATTTGCTAGAAAGCAGGTGTTGGCTTGATTTTCAACTTCTTCCATTACTTGTGGAATTTTAGATGATGATTGATCGCTGTATATTAGAGTTGTGTCATCTGCATACAGAATGGACTTATAGGGGGACATGAAGTTGCATATGTCATTAACATAGATAACAAAGAGCAAAGGCCCAAGTATGGAACCTTGTGGAACCCCGTGCTCTACAGGTTTAAAGTTTGATGAAATATCATTACACGAAACCGCCTGATACCGATTTGAAAGGTATGATTCTATGAGTGATAGAGATACCCCTCTGACTCCATAGTAATGCAATTTTTTAAGAAGTATACTGTGTGACACACAATCGAAAGCCTTTGACAAATCGAAAAGCGTTATAGCAGTGTGCACACCCTTCTCGAAACCTTCAACAATAGATCCAACAACATCAAAGACAGCTAAAGAAGTAGAACGATTCTTGCGAAACCCATACTGACCTTGAGAAAAAAAGTTGTAGCTTTCAAAATAATCATACAGACGCTTTTTCAGTATTATTTCAATGACTTTGGAAAAAATAGAGACAATAGATATGGGTCGGTAATTGTCCAGGGAACTTGGGTCTCCCTTCTTAAAAACTGGAATTACTTTGGCATATTTGAAAGCGTCAGGAAAAACACCTGTCTCAAATATGAGGTTGACTAGTTCTGTAAAAGGTGAAATTATAATATTTAGGGTTTCTTTGATGATACACGCGTTTAAATTTTGGGCATCTAAACAGTTTGATGGTTTCAGACATTCAATCGCGCTTATAATATCCTGTTCGTTGACGGGCCCGAGGAAAAAAGAGCTACAAGGTACTGGAAATTGTTTGAAATTAATTAAATCATCTATGTCCATCTGGGGTAGAGATTTGATGATGGTATCCGCAATACCAACGAAAAAATTGTTGAAATCTTCAGGAGATATATGGGGTATTTTTGAAACAGCCTTTGTTTTGTTACGTTCATAATTTATTATCCGCCAACATGCGGATGATTTATTTTTAGAAGAGATAATAAATTCATCGTATGCACGTTTTTTATTCAGTGTTATACGTTGTTGATATTCTTTTTTGAGTTTTTTGTACAAATTCATATCAGATGGGTCTTTACTGCTATCTGCGATAACTTTGATACTCCTCAATGACTCTCTGAAAGATTTGAGAGAATCGTCAAACCATGTGCGATCGATGGCTGAAGGTGCTTCCCAGAAATTTGGATTTCTTTCCCGTGCGAAGAAATACTTCACTTCTCGTCAGCTTCTGATGGTCTGCAAGGCTCATGCTCGACTTGTCTTGGAATATTGTTCTCATATATAGAGCTCGGTACCGAGAGCTTCTTGATTCTATTCAGAGAAAGCCAATCCATCTTGTTGATGATTCTTCGCCCACAGACTCGCTCACTTCATTGAAGCATCGTAGAAGGGTCGGAGACTTGTCTTTCTTCTATAGATATCATCACGGTCGGTGCTCTTCTGAATTGTTATCAATCGTTCCACTTTTGGCAATATTTACACGGATGACCCGAAGAGTACAGAATTTACACTCTTTCGTGTGAATCTGTTATGAAACAATAATTCTTGTTTATAGAGGGATAAGAATAGACATATAAACAATAATCATGGAAAAAAATGGCACCAAAATATGAAAACTAATGATGGAGAGAGAGAGAAAATAAACTCTATTGTCTGAAGAACAAAAATTCTTATCGAAAAAGCGTAGCCTATGTTACTTAAAATTAGTGAAAATATAAAAAAATTAAAAATACATAACGTCACATACATTAGTCATGAGAAATAATGCGCATACCGAACATCATCATCTTCAAATATCTACAGACAGATGTGACTATTATATGACATAATATGAATGACCACACGTGAGAAGTTAAGCCATAAAAGTACAATGTATAGAGAAAGTTGAAAAAAATTGATATAATCAGGTTAAAGCAGTCAAATATCGGAGAAAATATAAATATTCATCGGCTTATTATTTTCTGAGTTCTCTTCCAAATTTGAATTCATTTTCAATTCATTTGGTATTTAATTATATATTTTTGTTCCATCGCGAAATACTTACTGACAATTTTCCAAAGTTAGACTTGAGAGCCATAAAAATAGTATTATTTGTATTTCTTGTTCTATGACAATATATTCGAAACATGTTCAAATGTGAGTACCGAATGTTCACCTTAACAAAGTGAATAAAAATGGATCATTTATATGATATAATGAGTGGAGATTCAATGAATTATTAGGTTGATATGAATAATTAGTAGGTTCTGAAAAAGGTAGATTATATGCATTTGATAGTTCTGTTCCGTAAAGTTTGTAATAGTTCCAACGCAGAAATTCTATCTGAGCCCCAGATAGAAAGAAATGAGATATTGCCATTTGGAATAAATCGAACTAAAATAAATGATTTTGAGATAATTCGGAAGTATTGGATATTGAATTTTGAAAAAGAATAATTATTTATCAGGTGTTGAAAAATTGAGTAACAATAATGATAATAATAATATTAATTGCTTCGAAAAACATATGTTTTACAGCAAGGATTAGGTTAAAATAATTGTATCAAGAAATAGTGCCTGAATCTATGAAGAAAAAAAACAGAATATTTCTGTTAGTATTGGACTTTGATTTTCACTCATCATGAACAAAGGCCCTAAGTTCTAGAATGTTCCATATATAATTGAAAATTGTTTTCGCTACTACTTGTTTCAAGTTATCAAGAGCTTATATTAATGAATCAGGATTCCTCGAGTAATTCACCTCAGGTTTTGTTATTGTATATATTGGGTACTCAAAAAGCATGTTGAAAATATTTTCGGGTTAATTTGAATTACAAATACTATATATTTCTTTGGATCTATTCTATATGATGAACCATTTATTGTGAACCTAATTCTGAAGATACTGCATAATCTCAATTGGGCAATCGTTCGATTTGTTGAGCCATTATAATCTTCAAATTATCCTATGGGACAGTATCAACGGCCCTGCTCTGACACAAAGAGACCTCGCCTACGAAGCATACAAAACTCGTGTTTGAGATTTTCGTATGGTACACGTATATTTGTTATATTATATTAATGTCCTGGTTATTCCTTATCACAACTCCTTAATATTTACCCGAAGTTTCTCGTATAATACGGCTGAATTTTACAAGTTACCCAGTAAATTCAGACTCTACACTATCAATAACCTGGAACCTATTCTCAAACATTGGTAACATGTAGTAATGCCAACTTCGCCATGTCCTTGGTCTTGCATTATTTATTGGTTTTATGTATCGAATAATTTATCATGTTTGTATTGTCACTAATATCAATCTATATTCTGTCTATTTCTAATCTATGTTGTCCTTTGTAATTTTTTCTCAGATGAATAAAGTCGATTTATTATTATTATTAACTTGTATGGGAAATTTGGGCAATGGGTAACTCTTCCTTGCTGTAATTGACATGAAAGTAGAGTATGAAGACAATGACTAACATCGACTTGCTAATGCTTGCTCAGATTCGTTCAATTTCATGTGTAATTTCAACAGTATATCTTTTTTATTACTCTGCAACGAATTCTATGTGATATTTTGCCACAAGACCGTAGCGTTAAATGAAAAAATAGAGTATGCAACTTTCATGTAGTGGTTATTACATGATCGTTGCATATTATCTATATTTCCTGACTTTGTTGATAAGATTGGATTTGTATCTAGATGGACTTGTAGTCAGTATGGAATCGATACAAACGACGACCGTCCCGACGCTCGACGATGAAACCCCCACCCTTTTTCCCTATCGTTTCAGGTACATTTCAGCAAATTAGAGGCGGCGTTGGCGACACATTTCACCCATGGTCGGCCTCAAAGACTGCGAAATCGCTTCATGTCGTAATTCACACTCGAACTATTCCCGGTAATTCGGGCCCGAAAGAAAATTACCTTCGGCGCGAAACTTTAGCGACGCACACCTCAGATTTAGTGGGCATCGTAAAAGAAGGAAAATCGTTTTTTTCATCAGGGGGGCCCCCTAAGGGTCGCGCGCTCGATGAGGGAAAAACTTTCTGCGGTTCGATTATTTGGGTGCAAAACGCGATATTTAATATCCTAAGAACAGGTATTATAGGTTGCGGTTGGGGTCTAGTTAATTTAACTGGTGGCTAGAGTGTGAATCTTCTTCGTCCGATGTTGAAATAACGTCACATCCTCTCCAATAATTGACGTGTTTTTGTTCTACCTATAATAACGGCTCCAAGGCACAGAATAACAAAAAAAAATGGAGTGTTATAGCCGTTTTCCTACGAAAAGGAGGGTATGCTCTTCTGGGCCATCTGCTACGGGCTATAAGATTTTGCACAATTTTAGGTCAGTGAAAAAGAAACATTCCCCCGAAATTTCAGCTTCCAAACGATTCCGAAACATCGAATGAGCTCTTCTTCAGCACAATTTTTTGAGACAATACAATACTAAAATAAACATTTCCTCAACGCCGCTTATGTGCGTATTCTAGGTTGCAATCTGAGGTCTGTGGTTGCAATGTAAAACATAGGTAGTGACCATATAGAAAAACTTTTGTATTTTAGAGATATCGGATTCTGCTTGTTGCAGGATCGATGAAATCTCTAGTGTTATGGAAGCGTTTCAAACTAGGCGAGGTCACAGATTAATTGATCTGTTGCGAGGTTTTGAACATATCAGAAGTTCTTGTGGTGATTATAGCACTGATATATAGCGGGCGCAATCAAATTATTACTATTAGCCGCTTTCGAAGTACTTTTTTTATTGATGTACCCATTGCAACCAATTTGGAGCTATATGAAATTAACAACTATATAGATATAAAAAGCGTTAAAATCAAAAATATTCCGAATTATTCAATTAAATGAACGAATCGGAAAGAAAACGATGCATTTATTTGTTATCAACAACACTAATAAGAAAATGTCAGCTCTGACAATTAATCATTCTAATAATTATTATTTGAAAAGGAATATTGCCACTTCGCATTTTTTTGAAAATAATTGATAAGAAGTTATTATTTTTTCTATACATAAGATTAATTATACTAGATTGAAAGAAAAAAGAAAAGCGTTCGAAAATATGTTCAGATGAGACCCAAATTTTCCTATCTGAAGCATGCCCTCCTATGAGAGCTCATTTAGGGTCAACAGCCACAGATGGCGCTATTGACGGTAATTTCATTCAGACTGAGAGTGGAGCTTTCAATACGGTGTTAACTGACTTCGATGTCAGTGTCAGTGTGAATTATGAACTGTATTTGGAGATGACAGGTTTCTAGAAGCTCGTTTTCAAGGAATGTTTCGAAAGGACGAACATATTTTGCTTGCTGTTTTCAGGAATCTTCGTCATCTTACACTTATACTTTTCAGAACTAGGCTTCAGACTCCACCCTTCTACACTTTATATAGATTCCAATGTCGATTCTCATTTTTCCAGATTGTGGTTGGTTGAGAAACCAAGATAACTACGTAGCAAGGATACATATCTACCACAAAATAATGGAAATCAAACAGTACTTAAATAATTATTATAAATATACTCAAATAAAATGAATAAATACATTAAAAAGAACTTTAATGAAAAAATACTTGAAAAGTACGTGAATAAAATAAAAGTACTCAAATATTATTCGGAATAAAAATTGGTTGCTTTGCGCTTTTTGCTAGTGCTGGCAAAAGCAGTTAGTATTTCCACCTGGGGCTTGTTTCATGAAAGTACAAGTTTTGTAGCTACAAGAGAAACACAAAGAAAGACGATGCCAAATAATTGTTTTTTACTCGTTTTTTACCTGTACCTACATTGTCTTTCTCTTGTAGCTACAAGACCTGCACTTTTATGAAACGGGCCCCTGGTAATAGACGAACCACTGTTTACGGGTAGCGTCATTGAGTTCTACAACTATTTTTGAGTGTATAATTTCATTTTATATTCAACTACTTTTTTAAATATATATCCTCTCATTATTGGTGGTCATATAATGATGTTCGAGGCGTAGTCAAGAGAGAATATTGTGAAATGAAAAAGATTGTGGTTTTCCTACACTGTATTTCAACAATAATCATTGTTCTTATACAACTCAGTATCACCCCTTCTTACTACACTGAACTCTTCAACAGGAATGTTTTCTTTCCATCAATCATCTCTTGACATCTATTTTTTGAGTTTCCTCACCTGAAAATTATATTATAATGGGGGAATTCGAACTGGGACGATTCAGTTTGAAGTAGGTTGTGTAAAAATCAGCACTTGGTAGAACCATGTAGAACCGTTGCTGAGTTACTCGTACCAGTGTCACATTTTGACACAACTCACAAAACTAGAATCTCGAAAGATCGATATAGTCGATGGGCATACTTGAAGACTGGCGTCAAATCATCTTTTGGACAATTCTTCCAGGTCAGTTTTACATAGTAGGTTATGGTTGGCACCTGTCAGAAAGCAACTATTTTCCTGACTCATATCACGAAGGTCATATCCGACAGGCCCCAGTGCAGATTTCTTCACAGGAGAAAATCCTGCATTTGCTTCTGGCGATACGAATGAGGAAATTTAATTTCAATTATTGGGACGGGCTAACTTGCAGACCGGTGTCGGTCTATTTGGCCACTCATCAGTACAATGTAGTACCATCATCACCCCAGGGATCTATACTTGGACACTTTTTTTGCTTTATATAAATGACTTGGACAAAACTAACATATCAGAAAAAATAACATTATTCGCGGATGATGCAAGCATACTTTGGCATGATAAAGATGCAAAAAAACTTCTTGACATTATCAAGGATGATATGTCGGAGGAAAAGAGATGGTGCGATTCAAATCAGTTAGCTATGAATTTGGCAAAAACTAATATTATGTCATTCGAGGGTGAAATAGATGAGCTGGTTATGGGCGAGGGGGTCATGAAAAACATAAACAACATACAATTTCTAGGCATCCAAATAGATTGCAGACTAAAATTTGATGAACATGTTTCAATTTTACGCAAAAAGCTTTCATCTGGATTTTACGCTGTTGAAGTTACATCAAATGAACTTGGTCCTTCTGCTGCCAAAGTTGTCTACCACTCTTTAGTGGAATCCCACCTGAGATACGGAATCTCTTTCTGGGGTGAGTGTAGTTATTATCTAGTGAACTCAGTATTTGTATTGCAAAAACGTGCATTGAAATATATTTGCAAAGCGAAAATACGTTACCCTTGTATACCTATTTTTATAAAACACAAAATATCAATAGTTTTTATCATGGAAACAGTGTGCTTAATTGATAAACATATCAACAAATTTTACACTGAGTCTACCCACAACACTACTCGCCAGACTGGCAACATTAAGCTACCAATTCCTTCGTCAGCTCTAGTTAAGGACTCGATATTTTATGGAGGCGGCAAAATATATAATAACCTACCTATATGCATCAGAAAAACTAAATGCTATAAGAAGTTCAGACGAGAAGTCAAAGTGCTCTTGCTGAATAGACCCTACTATAGTTGTATGGTGTCCCGACCTTATATGGTATTTTAATAAGGCTTCTATAGTCGCATCTCTGTCTGTCGATATTTGAAGATGATGATGTTCGGTGTATTTTTCATGACTAATGTGTGTGACGTTATGTATCTTTATCTTTTTTTATATTTTCACTAAATTCAACATAGACTACGCTTTGTCGATAAGAATTTTTGTTCCTCAGACAATAAAGGAGTTTCTCTTTCTCTCAACATGAAGTCGATGACTTCCGATAATTGAAAATCAAACACCTTTCATAGTATCGAGCCTCGACCAAAGCTGATACGAATAACACGAAGTCCTTGCGCCATCTACCCATGGATGAGATATCCCAAATGCAGGATTTGAATGAAAAAAATAACGTTTGATTTCAATAAGATGATAATAATAATAATTCGAGGAAAACATATCTGGGACATATTCAAATTATATTTATATCCGCTGTTATGGCACTACAATTATGAAAATAGTGATTATAACGTTTGCAAAACCAGCGCCGCATTGTCCATTATCCAAATGGCAATCGGGCCACCGTCGTCGTCCGATTCAATTGCCTCTCCATACGGTCGACCGTAAATGAGCACACAGCCAACGCCGATCTGCAGTAATATATTTCTGGTACGGCATTCTTGAACAATAATCGCCACGCGATATCGTAATGAATGTTGGAACACGTGCATAATGGGGCCCGCGAGTTTTAGCTGCTGAAATCGTCGGCAGTGTGTGAAAGTGCTGTTCTATTGAAAAAAGATCCCTGAGCAAGATAGGTTCGAGAGGTCTCCAAGTTCACAACAAAGGGATGGGAATCCTGTACTCGACGAGTCAGTGTGGATATTGCCAAGGGTGGAACTATTGATAACAATTCAGGAGAGCAGCGACCTTGGAAGTATAGAAGAGAGATAAGTCTCTGACCCTTCTACGATGTTCCAATGAAGTGACCGAGTCTGCGAGCGAAAAATCACCAACAAGACGGATTGCCTTTTCCTGAATAGACGAGAAGCCTCAATGAATGTTTTGGTGCCGAACTCTATACATGAGAACTATATTCAAAGACAGGTCGTATCTGAGCCTTGTAGATCATTAGAAGCTGACGAGAAGGGAAGTATTTCTTCGCACGAAATAGAAGCACCATTAGCCATCGATCTCACATGGTCTTCCCATGAGGAATTATTACTGATCGTAATTCCTAGCATCGAAATAGTCGATTTTGTAGGAATGGTTACTCCTGATATCTGAATACTTGATGATGATAGATCAGCTTTCGTTGAGAATAGACATGCCTGGGTTTTTCTTGCATTAAATTACACCAAGTTCATGTTACCCCATTCTATTATTTTTACCAAGTAGTCGTTGATTTTATTGACGTCAATGTTTCTTTGAATTCTTGTTTCTCGAGCTGGTATGGGGATTTTCGAAGAGAGACTAGTATGAAGAGTAATGTCGTCCGCAAAACTATGTACTGAATGAGATGTTTTCTCGAGTAAATCATTGATATGAAGCAGAAACAACGTGGGCGCGAGAACTAAACCCTGTGGAACACGTGCATTTATTGGGAAAATATCAGATGTTACTCCACATTCTACATACCACATTATTCACATATTGTGTGAACTTGAGAAGACGAGAAATAGATAAGTCGAAATAAACTGAACACTTATTATCTACAAATGGTACAAACATGATCGAGTGGGATATCATCAATTTACTTACGACAGAACAGAATGGAACAAAAAGAAAACCGAAAGAGGCCACTTATATTCTGTCTGATGAGTATGGATCAATGTCGGATGCCTCTCCTGAAAAAGCGAGTTAAACTGGGGAGATTCAATTCGAAATAAATTGTGTCAATTCAACTCTAGGTATAGCTAGGAATGAATATGTCATGTCAGTGTTACATTTCAATACTACGTACCAGAAATCGCAATTCCATTGAAAATTTTCCAAACTAGATTCAGAAAAAGAGGCAGACTAGCTTCCGAAACGTCACCAGGAGAAATTATATGCATTTTAGTTCAAGTTTGGGTATTCAGAGCCTGTGTTGTGAGTATTCTGGGGTGGTGGCTGGAATCAGATGTCGCCTCTTCGTGTACCCCCCTGTTTTTTGACGGTGTGTGCCCTACTATTTCAAACCCCTTTTTTTTCCAAAAAACAAATATTTCAACACATTTCTATGTATTTATTCATTTTCATCTCATTCCTTTGTATATATCGATAGATATTGATCTGCTTTCGGTTATTTAATACATTGTATTTTTGTATTTTTCTACAATTGGGTTTTTATAACTGTTGGAAATGAATGGCCTATTATTATTGTTATTTCATCAATGAATCCGTTCATTAAATTTCCAAATTCATAAAAAAACAATATTACAGCTAGGCACCGGGGCAAATAAATCAATTTTCTCAAAAACAGAACTTCAAGCTTTTTCCTTTCACTTCTAGGGGAGAGAAAATCAAAAAAATGGATTTCAGTATATTATTTACTTATGTACGTTACGATTATAGTTATTTCGAAAACTCCTCGGCGACATTGTAAGAATATCTTTCACTATTAGCGACGGAAGTTTGGCAACATAGTTTTGAACAAAATATCTCGAACTTCAAGAATTGCTTCTGCGCAGATATTTTCAATGAATATATCCAGTCAATCTTCTTGGGACACATATGTCATTTTTTTGTGAGAGCCCCAAGGTATTTGAAGTGAAAAATATCTCCATTGATTCTTTAAAGCGTTGGGGAAATACACGCATGGTATCAAAATAAAATTTGTGGAAACGATCTAAAAATCTTCTGAAATTCAATTTGTCTCATTGATAATATTTCACTTGCAGAATATTTTCCTTCTGTAAAACATCAGATATAGGTCGGCAATTTTTTTTCGGCATATAATTCCATTAACGTTGACTGCTTTTCGAAAATGTCTTGAATCGTGACACCTTTGGTAGTTTCATCGCATTTCACCCCTTTTTTGTATAGAACCCCTTTTCCCCACGTTCCATTCCTCAGTCAAAAAGCCAATCTTGTGAAAATCCTTTCAGAAGTGATACAAGACTTTGAAATGTCAATCAATGAATATAAAATTAAACAAACAATCCATTATCAAGTAACAGCATGAGGAGATCTGCAGGAAGAGAAGACTTCTTTATTGCTGGATGCTTGACTGGTATTGCTCAGAAATGTTTGAGTTTCAATTGAAAAAGAAGATTGGATTTTCTATGATTATTCTCCGGTAGAGTGACTATGGGAAGGCAGTAACGCATCAGTATTGTACACTCATGGTTCAAAAAAGTTAAAAGGGTGGGAACCCTTGGAACCACCCCCACTATATTTCAGGCAAGAATGCATGCTATAGATAACTGCGCCTCAGAGTGCTTGACTATAGAGGCACTAAATATATATATATATATATATATATATATATATATAAATATATATATATAAATATATATATATATATATATATATATATATATATATATATATATATATATATATATATATATATATATACAAACTAGTGAATATTGGGGATTGCAGCACGTCAAAAGAAAACTCTTTTGAGGATGTCCAAGCTTTCGGAAATATATCTTATTCCATCATCAGGGAAACTACAGAGAACATTACATGTGAACTCTATAGTACTTAGGTGCATGATTACTTACACTTATGTGAGGATGTATGACTTGATGGTACAATTCAGCATGATGATATTCATGGCAATGATGAAAAGCAATGAGTATGTAGATGAGTTAAAATAATCGTATTTATAAAACGTACACATTGAAGTCTTAGTTGAAATTAATTGAAATCTAGTCGAACATGTGGTCGGACTTTGAATGATAGGTTAAACGTCAAACGTGAATGGACAGATGACAATGTCATATTGTATTCACTAGTTTGTACCTAACTAGTCAGCAAAGACTATATATATATATATATTATATATTATCAGACAGACAAAACATCAAAGGCTCCTAAGTTATACCCCCTCGCGAGTCTAAACTGACATGGGACTACAAATGTTCATTAACACAACTGGGCACAAAGAAATAAAGTTTTCCCAATGTGGGAACCAGGTCAAAAGGAAATCATGAGAAATGATGAAGCTGATTTCCTTGCACAAGAAAGAAACGATAATATTGTTACCTTCCGCTATGAGAAAACAAGCCCCCAGGAATTTGACTGGCTTCAGCTCAAGCCTCAGCATTCTGGGCTTTCAATAGGTGGAGGGCATGTACGAAAGATCTTATAGGTCACAGTAATGCTCGACCTCTCACAATCTACAATACTCACTGAGAAGTGGCAGATCATTGCAAAACGACAATGGATTGAAACACTTAGCTCTGAAAATCTATTCGCGTTCTGGATTCGAAAAAACCATGATTGAAACTAAATCGAAAAATATAAGCTCTATGTCAATATGGAAGCAGCTTCCAAAAGATGGACTCCATCATGCACTCGTGTCTGCCGTCATCAATACACGCGCCGTATTATGTACCAGAGCATATTCCGAATTCCAAAACGAAACCACTACAAATCCAACTTTTCCATCCGTTCTCCATTCACATGTTATTAATTAAGCTTCCGCCGTATCCACAAAACCGCGCTTCCAGAACTTTATTATAATTCTGGAAACGGAATCTCTTTGACAAAGAGGAGAATTATTACAGTTTCCGGATTTCGATGAACACCACGATACATATCCTTTAAATTGGGAGGATGAACTGTGCTACAGGATAGTGATGAGTTTCCCAGAAAATTATACGATGGAACACCTGCTGGGGATGGAGATTATATAGTTGGAGTAATTCGTTTCCGAAGTTTCTTCTTCGATTATCTGACGGTACTTCTTCGAAGTGAATTGAGAAGATTTGGGAAAACAGGTTAGAGTTGACGAAATATATGTTTGTGTCTGTATAATTAACAAATGAATGGGATCATAGTTGTATTCATCTCATTAATTTGTCGATTATACAGACGCAAACGTTATCAAACACTCATCATTCGATAATTAGGAACTTTCAAAGACCATTGATTCATTCACAAAAAGGAAGAGAAAGTTCATCTGAAATAGCTACTTCCCTGCATATATGGGACAACAGCACTGACGTCCAGAGGTTGTTGACCCTAAGTTTTCAAATTTGGCGTGAGATGTCAACTGTTACATTCCTGAATTCTTTTCAGTATTATGTGCTAACTACTCAGTTCATCAATATGTTTTATTCATATGTCGAAGACTACACCATTAAATATTTCAGTGTTTTCACTTTGTCTACTGGAGATTCAAAAAAATAACTTGAGTTTTCAATATCTCACTGACTTTGATCGCATTGACATAAAATAAAAGAGTCACATGAAGGGCTATCCAAATTTTAAAAAAAAGATTGGGTGGAAGAGTAAAAGAGTCGATTGGATAGGATAGGTTCGAGCTATCAAATAAAAAAAACTAATTGAAATTTTGACTGCGCCTATCTTCTGAGTTAACAGAGATCTCTTCCATTTTACTGAAGCTCCAACTATAAATTCCTTTTCCAACTTCTGAACATTCAAAGGATTATGTTAAACTTGGAAATCTGATTCCTGCAATTTCCTCATCGGCAATGTTTCTTTCATTTTGAAATATAACCCATTTCGGCTATGAACTAGAGTTTCGACCATATCTGAACACAATCATGAATGTTACCGATTTTCACTACAAGGTTTTGATAAACGTACTTCTTTGGTAGTGAAATTCACCATATATCGATATTTAAATTTTCCCACATTTCTTTAGGAATAATCCATAATAAATTTTGCGTTACCAATATTGATATGGTTGAAGTGATAACTCTCAAAATCCCGATAGCTCTCCCAGGTTGAGATTCGAAAATGATGATCTGAACATTTCCATTTTACTGTGTAAACAATATTCAAGCAATATCAGAATTCGTATATCGTATATATTGCAGTATTATGCCAATAATCCAACCTACTTTGATAATTCAATATTATAATCTACGCTCCCAAACAATGTTGGAATGTTGGAATTTCGATGTTAATTATTGAGTATATAAAAAACAAGCAGACAATATTGAAATCTTCATGTTAATTGAATTGATATTATTCATTATTTCCTGATTTGGTGATTCTGATATTGGTAATGAGTGATGGAAACCCATATTATCATTAATGAACCATACAGAATGCAGTTGAAATTTATTGTCAATATAGAACCGATATCCATATTGTTCAACAAGTTCAACATCAATTTATATATATATATATATATATATATATATATATATATATATATATATATATATATATATATATATATATATATATATATATATATACCCGAGGAATATATGAAATACCACGTTCTAACTGTCTCGGAACATACATCGGTCAGACAAAATGACGAGTGTCCAGCAGATCATTTAAACCTGAACTAGCAGACCGCAATTCTGACACAACCTCAGCACTATTTCAACATCTTTTAGAAACGAGCCAAAACTCGCCAGACCAGAATTACCCGCGGAGCCATCGACATTGAAAAACGTCTCAATTGTCTTAACAAACGCGATGATTCGCAGAGACTTCCCAATACCTGGAAACCACCTATGACCCGTCGTACCTTCCCAATCCTTGACCCGAGTACTTATCCGACCATAGCTTCTGTCGACGGTCCGCCCCTTGACCCTTTCACTAATAAACACACAAATCGCAATACCCTTCAGTCATCGATCTCTAGTTATACGTCACAGGTACTAAGGAGACTTAGAACTAGACGCCATCGCATCTGCTTTCTCATCGTGTTCAAGCCTCATCATCATCTAGGTGAACCGTCACATTTCGTTTCATCCCGAATTCCATCCGTTCGATTATTCTTCATGCCCTTCCGAAGTTTCCCCATAAAAAGTTGACAACAAATCTCTCCGAAAACAAAAGCCATCCACTCTCATTCCGGAGCCGAGTAGCCGTCACCGGATCCGGTCAACGAAGCGATGACTGTCGTTTAGGAAATCCCGCTCCGGTAATGCATCCACATACCAACCTAACGGGATAAATTATCCTTCGCGTTCGTCGTTTGTTTCGGCCTCGCAGCCCATGATGCCGGCAACTTGTTACATTTTCTCGATCTCACGGTGGGAAGACGGTATTTTTCTATCTTCGGAATCGTGAGAGAGGGGTGAATGTGCGTAATATTCAGGAATATTGCACTAAGAAGATATGATATAATATAATATAATATAATATAATATAATATAATATAATATAATATAATATAATATAATATAATATAATATAATATAATATAATATAATATAATATAATATAATATAATATAATATAATACAATACAATACAATATAATATAATATAATATAATATAATATAATATAATATAATATAATATAATATAATATAATATAATATGATGTAAGGAGAATCAGAGATTCGTTTATAGTAAATAATACTGAGGCAATAATGAGAGCTATTATTCTCGAAGAATTTTCACTACTAAGCCGCGTCAGCGGCGAGGGAGCAATATTCCGAGAGAATGATAGTCATTATTGCGAGTAGTATACTCTACTTTTATTACGATTCAATTATTTATCATAATATTCAATTGGAGAAATTTTGTGATAGGACTACATGAGGAAATGGGGACTATTAATCCCTCGCCTCATACCCTAAGGGAATAATATATGGTATTATACTGCGGAAACCATAAGTCCCCCGTCATTGATCCCTAAGGGAATAATATATGGCATTATACTTCAGAAACTGTCAACTGTTGAGGTGAAGGGTTGTTTATCCAAATGTTATTGATCGATAAGTTGAAAATAATAAAATGGTGTAATGTGATTCTGAAAAAACCCAGGCATATCTCTTCTCCAAAAAAGCCGATATATCTTTCTCCAATATTCAAATCTCAGAAGTGAACTATTTCTATGAAGTCAAGGAATCTCTTCCATGGAAAAACCATGTGAGATCGATTGCTAAAGGTGCTCACCAGAAGCTTGGACTCCTATTTCGTGCGAAGAAAAATTTCACTTCTCGTCTTGGTATATCTGTTGAAAGTTTTTCTTGATTCAACCATTCGCCCACTGAGGAAGAAGCTCAAGAGATAATTATCTTTGAACGAAACTAGATATTCTCTGGGCTTGAGTGAAATGCTTTTCTGATGAGTGACATTTTTCACGAACTATTCTCTGTTTCATATTGTTACGTTTTCACTCTGGGTTCGAAAATAAATGACAATTTTTCGACAAAATCAAACAATTTTATTTCAACAAACTTGAGGAATCACTAAACAGCTAGTACACAATTCATTTAATCACTAGCATAACTATCGCACTGAAACTTTTCTATAGATCAATTACCTTAGAACCAAACTGATATTTTGCACTCGGCGTGTGTTTCGCTAACAAGGTTAGCATCTTCAGGAGGAGAAAATTGATAGAGTATCTATTCAAAACACTACTTTCGCAGTTTTTTCTAGTAAGGTAGTTTCTCATGGATTCTTCAGAGGAAGATTAGCCAGAGTCAGATTTGAAAGCGGCTAAAACTGCAGACTTGGATCTACTACCACCAAAATCGTGTTATAGTTATGAATAGAAATATATTTGGTTTGAGAACTGGTGCCAGAATAAGAGAATTAAAACTTTTAAAGAAAACGTTTTTTTTGTAGGAAAATAGTATAGCCAACACGTGCGTGATGTGACTTTTTCTCCCTTGTTAGGTGAACTGTGAACTATTATTCTTCTTCAGCTTGTTCAATGAGTTTTTGTACTTAGGACAATGAAGCATGTTTGAATTCGAATTTGAATACCTGAAAACAGAGAGTATCCGTGAGATTTTCTGATCTCTCTTCTCCAATATAAGTTTTGTATTCCTATTTCTCTTCTGATTCGGTGAAGAAAACCCAAAAAATCACCATATATTCTTGACATGTCAAATATTTTTATTGTGAACCCAGCAACATAGTATAAATGCTGTCTTTTCAATTCAAATAACGTGTGTTCAATATACGAATTGGAAATGAAAAAGTTACATCGATGTCCTCGGAAACACTGCCTTTACTGATCAGCGAAGGATAATCCCGTAAACAATTCTCAAAACTCCAATAATTTTTTTCTTATATTTTAAGAGTCGAGAAATATCTATTATATTGTCGCGTGAAAGTTGAAAGGGAAAAACTCTCAACTTCGGCGTCTCCACCAAATGTCACGAAAATGGAAAGGAAGTGTAGTGTTTGTTTGAAAATGGTTGAGTGAATCAAGTGCTATTATACTAGTTCATTAGTTTACTGAAAAAATGAGTCAAAAACATGATGAAAATCTTCCATTCGAATGGACGTGACTTTTAAAGGGGTTTTTGAAGAAAACTACCCTTCCAAGTGGGGACAATCAAACAACGAGAAACATGGAACTTTTAGCTTGGCTGCGAGAGGTGATTTCAATTGTGTATTTGAAGTGTACCCTGGTGGAGTGAAAAAATGAGAGATAATGAAATTTTACTTAGTTTATTGACAACAAAAGAAATAGACAAAAAAACATGATCACAGTGAATGAATACAAAAATTACTCGAAATAATTACCCATTAATAAAATGAATCAGGTTAAAATAATGCAGTTGGGATTAAATAAAAATGTAAGTACTCACATTATCATTCCCAGGCAGGAGAGATGTGCTTTCTTCATTCTTGCAAAAATGACGCCGACTACTTTAAAATTAGTTCGGTTCGTCAAACTGATCACTAAAGATTCAAAAACAAAAAGCCCGATTCGGAAGGCAGTCTTTTAATTTATATAAAAAATAATCCTGTCGTCATGAACTGTTTCGCTGACAATTGCTAATTTCGCAATTCTCAGCGTTCATTTATGATTATCGACGACCAGTGATGTAACTTGAAACCTGTTGTCTGAAACGACATTGAACTTGGAAATTCGCCGGATATAAATACTACTATTACAGCTGAATAATATAACATGCGTGAATGATTTATTTTTGAATGAAATATTGAATTGAAAAATTATGAATTATATTAATAATGACTCGATTTCCAAATTCATTTTCAGGTTGATAATTTTGAAAATGTGAAGATAAATCTTTATATGAGACCTTCTATTTTTAATATATGACAATATTTCTGATGATTCAATTGGACTTAGGTCCAGTAAGCTAGTTAATCAATGATTTGGTTCATTCCCATATCAGTAGTAGAAACCGAATTTTGTTCCTGAATGTATTTCTCTCTCTCTCCCCAATTATAAAACCATCGTACACTTTTTAGGTATAAGATAGACACTAATTCCTGCGAACCTAGACGCAATATCGTCGGTCATTTAAGGACCACCACCGACCAAACGTATCTGCAATCTTCCTAGAAATGACCCTACGACAATAGTCAGCGGTCAGAGCGAGCTCTGAACTTTACTGCCCGTTTACGACTCACCAGGCGATGAAAGATCGTCTGTCTTGTTAGGACTCCTCATAAAACTCTCGGGTATCACAATGCACCTCGTTGATATGCAAGCACCACCGGATAACTATCATTATTAGACGCTCCGATGTGAAACTGGAGTCTCCGGTTGTTTTGATGGATCGGTGGTTATGTGAGTGTGGGACAATTCCGTTGAGATTCTGATCGAGTTTAATGTTCGTGTGAGGGTGTTGCTTGAGGTGCATACACCTATACACCTTTGCGACGGTCTGTTTATATTCACCCGTTTTCAGCACCCACGGTGATGCAGTTCTAATTGAAGCCTAACAGAATTGCTCTATCTTAACTGTTCTTGATAGAACAATGTATATGTTTACGATGCAGAAGAACTCAAAGTCGTCTCCACAATTTAATATTTGAAAGATGTCAGTACGGTAATTCAATACATGTTTCGAACCTACATAGGTTCATCACCAGCTGAATTCACATTGAATTATGGAGATGAAAAAAAAAATTGGAAAATCACATGGTGAAGTTCAAAAATACATATAAAATATTGTAGTGAAATTGTGAGTAATTTGATATTAGGGGAATTTGGGACATCCCTAACACCATAAATACATTAAAGATTGGGATGTCCCAAATTCCCCTAATATCAAATTATTCACAATTTCACTACAATATTTTTTATGTCTTTTTGAACTTCACCATGTGATTTTCCAACTTTTTTTTCATCTCCATAATTCAATGTAAATTCAGCTGATGATGAGCCTATGTAGGTTCGAAAAATGTACTGAATTACCGTACTGACATCTTTCAAATATTAAATTGTGAAGACGACTTTGAGTTTTCCTGCATCGTAAATCTACTACACTCCACTTTGAGATACAATGGACTTCTACCACAGGTTAATGTATATGTGTTTGCAATTTCATTTCCACATCACCAATGACACAATTGTGTTGCAGTTGTAGTTATCATCACACAATAAATCAAGTCTCCTTTTCAAAAAATTATAGTTCTGTCAACTTATTTGTTCGTTCCTGAATGGAAATTTTGAATGACATCAGATTTGAAGGTAATGTTGAATCAATTCGCTATTATCTGTTATAGCCGTGAAAAAAGTATAGTGTATTTATCGCATGAAATGCTAATGTCCCACTCGCCTACGGCTCAAACTGCAAACTCCGTACTCGTGGGAGATGACAATGATTTTCTGATTGTTTTTTATATGCCGAATTACACAAAAGGGTAGAAAAGAAACAAGACTTTGAATTTTCGAAGTTTGTATGCCTCAGAAAAAACCTTCCTTTGGCAAAGAGTTCCAGTTGTTCTATTGAAAGAAGATCCCTGAGCACGAGAGTCTTCAAGTTCACAACAAAAGGATGGGAATTCTGTACTCGTCGAGCAATCCGTGTAGATATTGCCAGGGGTGGAACGATTGATATTATCACTCCATACATGAGAACTAATTGAAGAGGTAGGTGGTTTCAAAAATCCTTCAAATAAGGCCATAATCAAAAATATGTTAGTTGAAAATTCCTACTGGACTATATATGCTCTACAAACTGAAAGTTTGTAGAATACTGTTAGCCTTTTACCGCATCAAAAACCAGATTTGACACTGTCCCACCGTTCTTAGAGTACCGACAATCAACTAAAGGGACATAAATATGACCCAAGCCATATTTTGCCTAGATGACCAGCTACCATTTGTTCGTGAAACTCTGTTGAAAATGTAGCGTTAAATGATAATTCAAAAAAATATATATAAAAAAATAGTGCCGTTATGTTAAGAACTGAAACCTCTTGGGACATATAAGACCCTTTAGTAGCGAAAGGATCAAGGATAAAACCGACCACCTTTATCATTCCTGTCCGTTTTATACTTAAATAATGAATCGTGAAAATTTGATCACTCCCCAACTTTGAAAGTAGCTTTGAATTAGCAAATATTTCAAAAGTTGTATGTTAACAAAACACATCACCACACTATTGCAAAAAAGAGATGAAAAATATTCTGAAATATGTGAAAAAGTTTCGGAAATTTGGTAGTGAGCAAATCGAAAATGGAAAAAGCGAAAAATAACGGAAGAATAGATTTGAAAATAACAAAAATTAATGAGATAATGTTTGAATGAAAAAATCAAATTGAAAGATCAGTGAATAAGCTAATGACGAAGTGACAGAATGAAAAAAGTATAATAGGAAAAATAAATTATAGAAAATAAAGATGACAGGAATTGCAAATGTGAAAAGTTGAAGAAATCAAACTGAAGCAAAATGAATTCAGAACATTGGAACAATCCAAAAATTAAATGAAATATCATTATAATAAAAAAACTGACAAAAAATTATTGAATCGTCAAAAGATACACCAAACATATCCAATGGAAGTCAGTCGTTTCGGTGGCATTTACTTTCATGACTAACAAACCAAAACATTTTCTTTTGTGTATGAGCGCCCGTTGCACTACATAGACAGGAAAGTAGCTATTTCAGATAGTCCTCTTCTTTTCGTGAATGAACCAAATGTCCAAGTGGCTAATATATCAGTTGCTTGGACCTTTTCATTTGGTTTTATTATAGTAGAAGTTTTATCTTTTTTTTGAGTCGAATGAGGAAAACCAAAAAAATCTACGTCCACAAACATAATCATGTTTTTAACCTGGAATATCATAAAAACAATGAAAACTATCATCTTTTGACGAATTCCATCGTAAAAACATGCACGAGCACTGTAATGCAATTAAAAAATATCCTCGCTCGAAAGGGAGGTTAGCCCCTTCAAAATGTTTTCCGTGTAAAAAATACGAGACTCGCATGCTCTCATGTGTTATTAATAACCTCATCTAGTATTCATTTTGCATTTCGTAAACGCCGCCGCCGACGAAAAACGGATGAAAAATTCCAAATGGAAATCAATGAGTCGACGGTAACGCAATGTTTCAAATTCAATTTATTCATTTGAGGTATACAAATTCGGGAACTGTTTGAAAAGTTTTGCATGCTGATCAAGGCGAACGGTGAATTCGATCACGAAGTTTCGGCCAATGGAGGGTTTTCGATAGGTTACTATTCGGGTGGGAGGAATGGTGAAAAGCGAGATCGATTGAATTCAGTTGAAAGTTTTCCTAGAAATCAATTACCATAACACCAAACTGATATTTTTCACTCGACGCGCGTTTTGTTAACAATGTTAGCATCTTCAGGAAAAGAAAATTGGTACTAATCCTAACGACTAAGGTTAGTTGTTTATATACCGGTTTTCCGGTCCGGTATGGACTTTGAAATGCTCCTTGACACGGGTTTTAATAGCTCCTCGGCTAGGCCGATGTATTTGTTGTTCCATTCTTATGTATGATTGCAATACCAAATGCATCAGCCAGAGCCGAGGAGCTATTGAAACCCGTTTCAAGGAGCATTTCACACACATGAAATACGGAAAGGTAGAAAAATCCAGTGTCGCCCAACACGCTCTAGACAATGACCACAAAATTGGTGAAAGCAATTTTAAACTGATCATGTGCCTGACACAAGACTACTGGATGCATGTGAGAGTCTACAAATAGCAAAATGTAAAATTATAAAAATTTATTAGAATAAGTAGCAGAAACAAACAAATTCCATATCAGACCGGAAAACTTCAGGTATATAAACAACTAACCCTAGTCTTTAGATTCAGTATAAATTATCTTCTCCTGAAGATGCTAACCTTGTTAGCGAAACGCCCTTCGAGTACAAAAATATCAATTTGGTGTTAGGGTAATTGATCACTAGAAAAAGTTTCAACTTTTACACCAAAGGTTCCAATTTCATCGTTCAAAATTCACTTGATTTCCGGGTATGGCTTATGGAGGAGGAAGTAGCTATGATCGAGTGGTCTTAGTTGAATGATTTTTTGTGAGTCTACTGTGACTAATCATTATCATCATTAGTCATAGTAGACTCACAGAAAGGGGTTCAACTAAGACCACGTCGCTGAAGATGGATGTCGCAGATGCAGCCGAAAGCTCCGGAACTCAAAATTCCAGGACACTGTCCTCAAGCCCGAAAAAATTGCGATGTGATATTAATTTTGGTGACACACCATTATTTATAAATATCTTAGACAAATTTTGAGAATCGGCAACATTGTGAACACAAATGTAGGAGATCGTTGGGATCGTTCGAAGTCATAACTCAAATTTTTTTCAACTTCCAACATATTGTAGAATGGTATTTTTGTGAGAAATTCAATATCCATAGGTAGAGAAACCGGATTATTTTGATTTCCACTTAAAATTTCACGATGGCTAATATCCACCAAGGTTGTCTTGATAGTTTTGCCGATTCCCAGAATTTGTCTGGGACAAAGATGGTGAAAAAGCTACTGAACACTTTGGATCACATTCTCCTACTAGTTCTTCTCAACCTGGTGAAAAGACAGCAATTCGTCCTGTAGTGATACCAGCGAAAGTAATGACGATGTTCCAAGCCATGGCACAGAGCAATACTTCCAAAAACATTGAGACATGCTGCATACTAGCAGGAGAACTAGTGATGGATGATTTGATCATAACTCATATGATTTTAACAAAGCAAAAAAGAACATCGGATTCTTCTATGACGTTGAACGAGGAAGAAATATTTGATTACCAAGATCAACATAATTTAATAACAATAGGGTGGATTAATACTCATCCTACGCAAACAGCATTTCTTTCAAGCGTGGATCTACAAACTCATTGTTCTTACCAATTACTGATGCCCGAAGCTATTGCAATAGTATGCTCGCCAAAATATAATGAAACTGGCTTATTTAAATCAACTTCGACACATGGTTTACAATTCATTACAAACTGTCCAAAGAGTGGATTTCATCCACATCCCACGGATCCACCACTTTCCAAAGTTGCTGAACACGCCCGAATTGAGAACAGTGCACCATTAGAAGTTTTGGATTTATGTGAAGCTCAACAATTTTGTAGTATACATTTGCAATAGAAAAATACCCAAAAATAAATGTAAATATAAAATGTTGATCTTTTTACCTGAACGCCTATTTTCTTCTGATTAATAAAAAGCTTGATTAACATTATCTAAAGATGCGCGCAGAATCATGTTCATTTTTGGTTTGCGATAAAAAAAAATCCAAATGATATTCTGGGATTCAACTGAAAACTAAATGAAGGATGCTGAATCCACTGTTGCTGTCTAAATTCCACGAAAAATTCGCTAATGAACATACCCAGAAATTTGGAGTTATATTTTGCATATTCGGTGCAAACGTATATTTTTAGATACACCTGCTGGAAGAAGAAAAAATTATATCGGTCGGGAAATGTACATTTCATGAGGGTGCTCCGTTCTCAAGTGGGTCATACTGCAGATATATATTAGTTCTTGTATTTTTCTTGTAGGCAAAATTACGTTATAGGAGAAGTTGCAGACCAATAGGACCTATTCATTCAGAAGGATTTTTTTCATTAGCGTAATAACTCTTTGGGTTAGATTAGGAGTCGGACCTTGCAACCCGTAATTAATTTGTCCAAATATTGATTAATTACATTGGTAGATTATTTCTAGGAATAGGCTATGTTAATTATTGGCCGGGAACATATTCAACAATGGTGAGTTATTCAATTCAACCTGATCATTCAATAAATATTTTGAATTTTTTCCTCTATTGATTTCCAAACTTTCTAGAAGGTTGAGTTTCCAACCTTTCTGCTCGAAATGCATACATGAATATGAATAGTGTATTATAGAGAAGTGATTTATTCATCTTGCTTGAAGAAGCTACTGTAATAGCGGAACAGGTGTCGCGGTTTTGTAAACCCATTGTAAGTGGAAATCATACAGGAAACTGTAATATGTTTTTGTTTACATGGATTCTCATCAAGTATCGGCCAGTTCAATTCAATGTTTGCAAAATAAAGACTTTCAAACAGTAGTAACAACAACAGCATTTCGTCAATTCCGACCCCATCCTCAGAGCCTCCCGGCAAACCTGCCCGGACCGTTTCGTCGAATATCGGATATTCTCGATCCTACTCACGGCCGGCCTCCTACGATTCCCCTGGGAAACGGCTGCGTAATTAACTCACTCGGTTACGATAATTAAATTTATGGTAAGGAATACGCCAAAAATAGCTGCCGGCGAATTCGTTCATAGCTCATTGCTGTTGATGTATACCCTCGCAGGAAATTAGATTTGTTTCGAGAATCGGGGATTTATTAAGGATGTAACTGGATGATGAACTGATTGTTCTTTCTCGGGGGTGCGAGAGGGAGGGGGAAGTTGGGGAAGAGGATGAGGATGCCGAGTGGGTTTTATTATCGTGATTCTGGGAGAGATTGCCGAAAGCGATGACAGGATCGTGTGACAACGAGCGTTGGGGTGCTTTTTTGAGCTGAGTGGTCATTCGATTAGTTGGGTAGGTAAATGGTTATCATTTTCTCGTGAGTGAGAATCAACAGAGGACATTAAATTGTTTTTTCCTGTGATGGAAAATAAGTTTGACATTTTATCTCTGTTGACAAGTAACAAAATGTCACTTTTTTTGAAATTACTTTTTCCCGGGGAAAAATTGAGTACATTTTTCAAGGATGTGGTCCACTGAGTCTGCAACAAATGGGAAACTTTTTCATTATCGATTTCTCAGAAAAAATTTTTCTTGACAAAAGTTGGTGCATGTTCCAAAACTATACCAAGTGTACCTGAAATGGCTTTATGACAATCACCATATAGGATAGGCCAAAAAATATATAATAATAATAATTTCGTTAAAGAGTAAAGTACCCTTATTTCAGAAAATATAGAAATATGTTGAGGAGAAAAGTTGCTTAGAATTAAAAGTTATGTTCAGATACGAAGTCATGGCCTGCTATTCAAATTTTTTTTCTTTTGGAAAATTTTGAATTACCTCCGTATGATACATATTTTTACTATTTTGATTCAATATGTATTTGAAGTAGCTACAATCAAATCGGTTTGGAGTATTTCTTATCAAATTAAAGTGAATTTGTATAATTCACATGGATTTGTATTTTTTTAGGTGACCGTCAACTTCTTGCTTGTTGCAACGATATTCAACAGAACTCTAAAACAACACAAATACTTTTTTCAACGAGGCAAATACTTTACTAACTACATGAAAATAACTGAAACTGAATAATTGCTTGTTTACAGTTGATTGGTATTTTCAAACGCCAAAATGGAAAGTTTCTATGTACAATAACCCAAACCAATGCATTTTTAGGGAAAAACTCATTGAACCTTTTTTGAAGTCCATCAAAAATCCTTCATTTTTTTTATATATAAAAGTTTCTAGGATCGAAACTGACCCCTAGGTATGAGGGAAATAATGTTGAATCCTATTTTTTCATTGAAAAAAAATTGTGAATAACTCATCCTCTCCCTCCCTCCCTTTTGAAAAAATTTATTGTCACTCCATAATTCACTTCATTCATGTTCTTATAATGAGTTGTGAGTTTTTCATCGATTGAAATTACGTAATTTCGAAAAAAATTGAGATTGAAGAGAAAAAATCATATACGTAAGTCAGCGAAAAATCAACATTTCTTCGAAATAACTCGAAAAGTATTGATCACATGCAAAATTTTCCAGAATACAAAATTGAAGATTATTGTTCTCTGGGAATTTTGGTGTTTCATTTTTTCTGCAGGATGAAAATAGAGTAGGATATGGCCAGTTAAATATTGTGAGGGTTCGCGCAAAGTACATTTTTTGAGCCCTTTCAGCATGAACCTTTTCAAAAATATAATCTGTAACAAAAAATCACGTGGATGAGCTCATAGCTCTTGAAAAAAGCTGAAAAATACTTTTTTGGTGGATTTTATTGATTAAAGACTAAGCGAGTTATGGGAAAAAACCAAAAACAATTTTTGTAGAAATTAAAGTACGTACATTAGTATTGAAGAATACACATAGTAACTTTATTTCCAGGCCTAGTGGAACTATATGATTTTATTCGATCACACATCCAAATCTAGACTCAACCTTTTTTTCAATGGGGTAGTTTCCAACCTCAAAAAATCAAAAGCAACTCCGAGTACATAGGTAACTTTAAAGTAGAGTCTCAACCTGAGTTTTCATACAGTTGGGTTCCCCGGTTACTCAATAACAATTTCGATATAATTTTTTAATGAAAACTATCATAAGGGTGGTTTTTAGGGCTCGAAACTGTTTAATAGATCAGAAATTGTCTATCAAGGTTAATTCAACGTATTTACAGATTTTGAATAGGGGTAGTTTTCACCTCTGATGAATAAAAATCAACCCCAGGCACAACCTCAACTTTAAAGTAGATGGTAGATAGAAGCTAAATCTCAAATTAAATGCAAATAGATACTGAATAAGTTGAATAACTGCCAAATAACATGTTAATCATTATTTTCTGATGATATTCTGTCATAAGGGGGGGGGGGTGTTGAGGGCTGACACTGATTACTGCACCATAAATTATATTGAAAATTATCAATTGATTGATTTTACTGAAGAAATATGATTTCAGTTTATTACATGTTCCAATGTAAAATTTTTATTTTTTTTTTTCGAATGGGGGTGGTTTTTACCCCCCTCCAAAAAAGCAACCCTTGGCACAGGGTAGATTTTGAAATAGTGGGTAAGTAGATCCTATATCCAAATTTTCATACGAATCGGTGCTGTATGGAATAAATACACAGTTTACACTTTTTTTACCGTCATAGAGTGGAGTAATTGCAAAAGTTCTTGAATGCTTTCCATACAAATTCTCGACTGTAAACTGTAATTTAAGGTATATTTGATTCTACAATTTCATTGATATTCCAGATAGTATCACAACCAGATGGTGATATCATCAAATATCAAGTACTTGAAACGTCAAAATCGAAATTAATCAATTTGTATGTATCCATGGCAATAAAGTAATAAAGTGAAAAGAGCCCTTGGGTGTTTTTCAGTATAATTTTGTTCTGATTGATTGTGTTCGATCAGATTTCAAATTAACTGATTTCATTGAATTTTTACTTGAGCAAAAGATTTTCTGGTTCATTCCATCTCGTAAATTTTCGAATCCAATCCCTGGGATCCCTCCATTTTCCACGTGTTCCTAAAAGACTACTTCTGCTAAACAACATTCGCTCAAGTACTAATTTGGGACATCCGAAAAAGTCCCACGTGAAAATAGAATCAATTCCAACAATTCCATCGTCTCAGCATCATTTTATATCCTCCAGGCAATATCGGGAGATAACAATAGACTGTCGGTTTCCGTATGTGGAAACAATGTGATGGAAAAAAGGAAAAGAAAGGATGGAAGCACGAGCGTCCAGGTCTGGATTGAAGAGGGGCTGATTCGTACGGGAGAGTGCAATTGGTGTCTTTTTTTTGTCGTTTATCCTCCATAAAGACAAATTACAGTGTATAGAGTCGTGAAACAGAAAAAAACATTCTGATATCCTGATACTACAAAGTATATTCAATAAACAAACATTACGCCTGATTTCCCGTAAAGGAAAATAACTTTCAAGGACCTGAAAGTCTTTTGAACGTGTTTTGTTCTCGGACAGTCGAGACAAGGAATTTCATATATTCCTTGTGATTCGTTGGGTATAGTGACTTTAGGTGGGCGCAGAAAGAGAGTATATTTTCACAGTAAACGATCGAATATCCCATTTCCTGCGCCCACCTTAAGATATAATACCCAACGAATCACAAGGATTTTATGAAATTCCTTGTCACGACTGCCCGAGAGTATACATAGGACAGACGAACCGACGAGTATCAAATAGTTCCTACGAGCACGAACAAGCAGTACGTAATTCGGACATGACCTCGACTCTTCTCAAACATCACTACGGAACCGGACACAAAATTTACCTCAACAACACGGGGACCATTGCCACAGCAAAAACTTTCCACTCCAGAATAATTCGCGAAGCAATAGAAATTGAAAAACGCCTTCAATGCCTCAACAAACCAGACGACTTACAAAGGCTTTTCAATACCTGGAAACCATTACTATCCCATCGAAAATATCTCCTAATTAATCGTTTTCAAACCAGACCTACATGGGGTCCGACAGTTTCAACATCGTCGGATTCTCATATAGCCATTAATACCATCCCTCTATCCACAAAACCACAGTCTTCACTTCGTCAAGATTTCATTGATTTTTTGATTCATTCAAAATACTTTTGAATGTCCCACTGAAATATTGGCGGCATATTGAACAATAAAAATACACTGACCCTGATGACATTAATGAACGATAAGATCAGTATCAATTTTCTTCTCATGAAGATGCTAACCTTGTTAGCGAAACAAGCGTCGAGCGCAAAAATATCAGTTTGGTGTTAGGGTAATCGAACACTGAAAAAAGTTTCACCTGATGACATGCTGTACTCATGAAAAAGCCAATGAAAATGTAACGTGTTATTTCTAAAAACAGTGAGGTTTCCGTTATTATTGAAGGAGATTGGGGTTTCTATGGAGTACCTAATTATGTGTCCATACGTTCGGTTCTCAGATAATGTGTTCACCCTACAATATTGTTATTCATAATACTTCGTGTCATCCATATCAGCATAAGGTGGCCGCATTCAATTGTATGATTCATAGACTGTTGAATGTCCCTTTATCTGATGTGAATTATGTTAATGAACTTAATATAATAAAACAGATTGCGATTAACAATGGATATGAGGGTCAGTTAATAGACTCACTTGTGAGGAAGAAATTACATAGTCAAGCCCTCAAGTTGGTGTATCCAGTAGTCAATACTGAGCCGGATACTTACAGAACCATAACTTATTTAGGCCAACCAAACGTAAATATTTCTAGATTCTTGAAAAATAATGATATTTATACAGCATTTCGTACTAATAATGAATTGGGGATATATATCAAAAATAATAAAGACAAAAATGAATCGTCACAAAGATCAGGAATTTATGAATTAACATGTGGGTCATGTCCGATGTACTACGTAGGCCAAACGGGAAGATCTTTCAACACTCGCCTAAGAGAACACAGAGCTAGTTTTTTGAATGGAAAAACAAATTCTACTTTTGCAAGTTACCTCATTCTGGAAGGTAATGAGTTCAACCACGAGTTCAAAATAAGGCATTTTGAACAGAAAGGTTGGAAACTTAACCTTCTAGAAAGCTTGGAAATCAATAGAGGGAAAAATTCAGAATATTTATTGAATGATCAGGTGGAATTAAATAACTCCCCATTGTTGAATATGTTCCCGGCCAATAATTCTATTTCTAGGAATAATCTTCGTATGTAACTAATTAGTATTTGGACAAATTATGGTTCGAATATCGGACCTAAGTCGGACCTTTATTGTAAGAGACGTTTGACCTATTGTATATAAATAGCGTATTATAGAATAGTGATTTATTTATCTTGCTTGAAGAAGCTATTGTAATAGCGAAACACGTGTCGCGGTTTTGTAAACCCATTGTAAGTGAAAATCATACAGAAAACTGTAATATATTTTTGTCTACAATATTGTTTCAGGGTTAGCTTGTTGTCTTTAACAACGTTGGTGTGTACACGTTAGCGTAAATTGAATGAAAGCCGAAGAGGTTTAAAAGATTTTGAAAATTTCTTTTTTATAGTCCATTGAATTTCACACTGGAGGTTGCAGGTCCACTCATTACTATGGGGACATTTCATGCACTCTGTTTGAATTTCGGTGTTATGTTCTTCTTTGGTAGCTTCAATTGTTTTATATTTGAATAGCTCCTGGTAATTGTTCTAACTGCCAGTGATTGAAAACGTATTGTCAGAAACAGGGATTCAATTCGTCCATTGGGTTGGATAACTAGAAACCTTCATTTTCAAGGGAAATGTGACAGTCCCACTTGACTGTTTTCAATCATTTATGTAGAACAATCACAATGGTGAGGAGAAGTATAATACACACCAAGGTGGGAAGCGATTCATTCCTGTCGTGAGATCAGTTAAACGAGACGCAAAGCGTCGAGGTTAGCTATGATCTCGAGACAGGAATGAAACTTCCTACCGAGGTTTGTATACTATTTTATTCACAATCATTCATTTCGATTGAAATTAATAAATCTCTGTTTCGTTCTGGAGACATTTGAAATATTACATTTAACGAGAAATTACCAAGAACGCGGTTTTCTCAGAATAATCAAGTAGAAATATTGTTACCGTGACTACGGGGTTCACAATTGATAATAATAATAATACTTTTACTTTTACTCACCAGAATGAGTACGTTACATCAAAATACTACCGAGTTTAATGATGAACAAAAGGCAGCTCTGGTTCAGAATGCGAAAGGCAAACTTTCACTTCTGTTCTTCCACCATCGCCAAAAATGTATACACTAAATTTAAATGTTCAAGGCGCCAAGCAAGATTGATGAAAAAGGAGAATCGAAAGAAAAGAGACAATAGAAAAATAAATGAAAAATATAAATATGCAATGACAGAGAAAGATAGAGGAGAGAGGAAGAGAAGGAAGGGGGTCAAGTCAAGAAATGGAGCAGAAAATTTCGCTGGTATTGTATTGACTAATCCAAAAATACAATGAGAAGAAAACAGTTAAGCAACACATAAATATAGGTACATTATTTAAGATTGGAATCAGTGAATAGAGAGGTAAATTGCTAATTTGGTTGGTTTTTCAATAATATAGATTTAAATTTCATCTCGAAAGAGTTGATTGTTGATGTCAAAAGAGAACAGTCTAGAGTATACAAGTTGTTGATAACGGTGGCCGCGTTGTAGCTGAAAGATCGTTCGTATATTTCTTTTTTGTGCGTAGGAATTGTGAGGATTGTAAGACGACGAATATTCAGATTATGAATGTCTGTTCTATAAGAAAGCTTACAATGAAGATACGGAAAAGTTTTGAATTTCAAGACTTTATAAAATATACAAGCTATGTGTAGATGACGTCTATTATACATGTTGAGCCAACCAAGTTCTTTGAGTTTGCATTTGAGTGAAATTTTCCTTGTCACCAATATGAATTAATAACAGATAAAGTCTAGAATAGATAAAATAGATGAATGAGGGCGGGGAGTAGAGGTGTGTAAGGTGACACTTCCCAACCTCCAATGACGTTAGTAATGACAGCATTACATATATGGTTGTAAATAAATATCATTTCGTCAGGGAAATCTTATTTCCTTGCGGCAAGGAAATCTTGACTTTTTCTTTGAGCAATTTGCGAAAAACACGTTCATTTGCATATTCATTTCAGGCCAATGACGATGGAACGGGCACTTTATTGGTTACGGACAAACATTTCTACTCAATATAAAGCATGAATAACGTTAGTATCCAAGACAGATGCTTGAATAGTTTTTCGTTGTGGTTTCTGTTCCAATACCAATATCTCATTGAAATATTTGGAAATGATCCTGAGTTCCAGAGTTTTATATGGGTATTTCTGTGAAAATCAATCTTGCAATATTTTGATGGGCCCCTACAGACCATCAATCCCAACGATCAACCATTTTTTCCTTTGAGAAGAGCGTTCTTCTATGCCCTCTTTCGGTTTGAGCTTGTCAGAATACCTCTGCAAAGCAGCAAAAGCCTTGATCCTAAGTATTTCCAAAACTCCACGCCAATGCCAAACAACGTCATATCTCTCTTCCTCCCTAATTGCCGACAACGTCGGGCCTTTGTGTCCCAAATTGCCTGAATTCTAAAATCGTCCTATGCAATAAAGACTGAATAGACACACTACTAAGTGTTCCATTTAATCTACTGTGCAGGCTTGAATTGACAGACCGCTTTTCTTTATTGGAACTTTCCGATTTAACAAACAATATCAACACAGTCGGCCCATAAGATCAGGGCCGTAGCGGATTAAATTGCCCGCTTTCACGAAAGGGATAGAGAGCGCTAATTGTCGGCGGGATTAAAGGGCTTTGTCCCTTTCCGTTCTTTTTTCCACTCATTTCGGTTTGGTTCGAACCATTTTTCTTCAACATGAAATCGCCATACAGGGTGGCCTACTTATATGTCGGTGAAAAATGAAATGTTTAAACGATGAGATTAGAACCTTTGATGTAAAAGTTGAAACTTTTTCTAGAGATCAATTACCCCAACACCAAACTGATATTTTTGCACTCGACGCGTGTTTTGCTAACAAGGTAAGCATCTTCAGGAGAAGGAAATTGATACTGAATAATAATAATAATAATAATAATAATAGATCCCATCACACATTGAATCGAGGGGTACTGCTCACCATCAAGCAGCATTGCCTCGAGAGGATACGAATGCTGGTGACTGCAAAAAAGTCACTAGTGAGGCGGGCGAGGGCTTTCTCAGAGGACAAACAGTTCCGCGAGAAACCCTCTCGCCTATTCCAATCGCCTCCGCGTGTTGTGGATAATCCGCTGGCCGCTGATCTGGTGGAATCCTTCTGGAAAGGTATCTACGAGCACCCGCAACCACTCAACCGAGACACTCCAGCCCTGACGCAGTTTGAAGCTTTCTGTAGAAGGCCGATAACCACGGATGAAGTTCGGAAAGCTCTTGAGGATTCGAAGAACTTTGCTGCTCCAGGGCCTGATGGCCTCAATAACTATTGGCGGAAAAAGTTATCGAGCACCCACCACCATTTGGCCAGAATATTCAGTTATTGGCTGAATGGAGAGCAGCTGATTCCGGAATGGTTTGTCGAGGGGCGAACCGTGCTAATCCCGAAGAACAGAGATTTGTCGGATCCTAAGAATTACAGACCGATAGCATGCTTGAATACGTGTTACAAGATGTTTACACGCATCTTGTATATGCGTACTCTCCAAGCAGTTGACCCGGTGTTCGAACGGATATTATGAGCAAAAAGGGTCGAAGAGGGGTTCCGCGGGCTGTAAGGAGAACCTGCTGATTGATAGATGTATCACGCAGGACTCCGTGCAGTATAAGCGGAATCTTTCTATGGCCTGGATCGACTATCGCAAGGCATTCGATACAACATCACATGAGTTGTTGTTGTACTTACTCGAGTGCCTTGTGGTACCCGATCAAATAGTGAGATGCATCGAACAACTGATGCCGCTCTGGAGGACCCGCTTCACCATAACATCAGGTGAAAGCATGATTCAAACAGAGCCGGTCATCATAAGAAGAGGTGTTTTTCAGGGAGATTCCCTCAGCCTTCAGCAGTCCCTCAGGGTGGTGCAGGAGTTCACGCATGCTGTCGGTATGGAATTCGGGATTGACAAATGTGCACTGGTTCATCTCAAAAGAGGACGATGCGAGGATTTCACGGAGGATTCCCAACTCGTAGACGGAAGCATTCTGCATCATTTGAATGCCGGAGAAACATACACCTATTTGGGTGTGGAACAACGCCACACCCAAGAGGTGGACTCGGTGAAAAATGCTCTCCGTGGCAAGTATAGGCAGAAACTACGGCAGATCTGGTCCTCAGAGCTGTCGGGCAAAAACAAAGCTTCTGCCACCAATATTCTTGCCATTCCGATTCTACTCTACTCCTTCGGAGTATTCGAGTGGACTCAGGAAGAGTTGCGGCAACTTGACATGAAGACTCGCAAAATGATGCATATGTACAGAAGCATGCATCCCAAATCGTCCGTTCCACGGTTATATCTCCTTCGACAACAAGGGGGCCGTGGACTTTTGAGTTTGGAGTGTCTCCACAACAGAATGGTGCTGGATGGAGCCTGTAGAGTCATCAGGAGTTCGGATCCTCTTCACTGTATGGTCCGACATCATGAACATGCAGGAGTCGGAGCCTTTTTATTAAAGGCAGCAAGGCGCGCTGCTGATGAACTTGGTATAGTCTTCGACACCGAGCGGGTAAACCAACTCTCTGTCACCGAGTTGGAGCCCGCACGGAGGAAAGCTCACATCAAAGCTGCAGAGAATGCTAAAATGCTGCAGCTGCATACAGACGAGCCCATGCATGGAGTCTGCTTCAAGAACATCGAGGACAATGGCTTGTCTGTTAAGCTGACATTTGCCTTCCTCAGGTCAGGTGAGCTGTAGTCGGAGACTGAAGGGTTCATCATGACATGCTAAGATAGTGTCTTCAATACCCTTGTCTATCGGAGCCGCGTGATGGGTATAGAGGTCCCTGATACTAGATGCAGGGCCTGCCGACAGGCAACCGAGACTTTGATGCATTTGCTGTCATCTTGTGCAGTTTATGCGGTCTCGGCCTATATCCATCGCCATAACGCGGCCTTACGAGTGCTGTACTATTTTCTTTGGCACTCGTATGAAATAGTTAGGACAACAGTACTGCCTTACGCTCCAGGGGATATTGAGTCCGTTGTGGAGAATGAAAGGTGTCGAATTTTTTGGAACTTTTAATTTCCCACCCTCAGGCAAATACAGGCCAATAAGCCTGATATAGTCCTCTTCGACCACCGAAGTAAGACGATATTCGTTATTGAGTTTTCGGCTCCTGCCGAAACGAATATCGTCCGAAAAGAGGAGGAAAAACGGACAAAGTACCAGGACTTACTTTACGAACTCCGCAGGCTCCACCCAGACTTTTCTGTCAAGTTAGTGGTTCTGATTATAGGTGTTCCCGGTGGTTCCAGACCAGCGCTACTCTCGGAGCTCAAGATCATACCGGCATGCCGTAATGCGGCAGAGATATTGGCCGGCCGCATGCAGAAGGCCGTTATTCTCGGTTCGTTGCGTCTGCTCAGGACTCACGATTCTTGGAGCCAGTGACCACTTACCCCGCGGTGCGGGGAGTGGTCATTGGTTAATTACACTAGCGCGTCCGCCCACTGGGTCGGAGCAGTGGGGAGTACGGACCCGACTAGGCTTGTTTAGACGACAGATAATAATAATAGCGCCTTTATTGAGTTCAGAAATGTTTCAGTACATCAAATGAAGATACGTTGGAGACATTCGACATAGGGCCGTTCTTCTATGTAACCAATCTAAAGCTAGGTTTAGTTGTTTATATACTCAAAGATTTCTGGAACGATAAGGACTTTGTTTGTTACTGCTAATTATTCTAATTATTTTTCCCGATAATGAACTGGTGCAATCACTACCTGCAAAGTTTCTTGGTCCGTCATCTGTTATTATTGATTATTCTGATTACCCTATCAACAATAAATTGAAAAGAGGGCTGTAAGGGATAGGTCCCTGGTCACCATTCATGCTGTTTTTACATTTTGCTATTTCTAGACACTCACATGCATCGAGTAGTCTTGTGTCATGCACATGCTTGATCAGTTTAAGATTGCTTCCACCAATTTTGTGGTCATTGCCTAGAGCGTGTTGGGCGACACTGGATTTTTCTACCCTACCGTATTTCATGTGTGCAAAATGCTCTTTGAAACGTGGTTCAATAGCTCGTCGGCTCTGGCCGATGTTTTTATTGTTGCAATCTTGCTCAACTCAACTGATCTCGTAAATTCCCGACTTCTCTAGTTTTCTGATTTATCTTCTGGGTTACCAAGAAGCTGTTGTAATTTGTAAGAAGTTTTATATGCAACTTCCATATTCACTTTATCGAATATCTGTTGGAGTCCTCTAGTGTATTGAGATTCATATAGGATTTCTATGAATTTTTCCATTTTTCCCTTCTTTTCGAAAAGTCGAAGATTCACGAAGTGTTTTCCTTAATCGACATTTTCTTATTATCTTATCAACTATCTCTGGGTTGAAACCGTTCACTTCAGATACGTACCAAATCACTCTCCTTTCATTGTCGTACTTATCTTTTTTCAAAGGAAAAGTTATTAACCTATGGACAAGGAGTTGCAGTGCCGCCATTTTGTGTTGTGAACAATGATTCGAATCATTTGAAATGTATCACAAAATAATTGCATAATTGGAATCATTCGCCATATTTTTATCTTATATTGTTAGTGGTCGATTGAAGATGTTTCAAGTTGTCCTATAGAATCAGAAGAAAATTGAATTTGAAATCATTCGCTCAACTTTTTTGTTTGTTGAAATGGCCTTTGGATAGGAATCATTTTGATTAATTCTGAAATATAATCGATCTAGGCACTGTTTGTAATTTATGAAAGTTGAGTTTTGTAGTTTACTGACTTGGTAACCCGTCACGTTTTGAGAAATTGGAACTATGGAATCTGTACAAGAGTATATGGAATGCAACGTGCAATGAATTCAATATACTTAAACCTTGGCTCTCCCTTTCGAAAGGGTATATGATGTCATGCCAGGTCCCAAAGTTTTGATAGATTCATTTATATGAAACAGATTGCAATTCAATACTACTCCTGAATGAATTGGAATTTGTGAATGGTAAAGAGTTTTTTTTGAAACACCAACTGGATATCAAATTTCAAATATTCATTTGAATATATTCCCTATATATTTCTTCAGATCGTGTCAGATTGCAACAGAGACTCAAAATACTTATATTGAATCTGTTGGGGCTTTTTTCCAAGATTGAAATGCTGAGAACTTGAATCTAACGCAAATGCAAAACACTGTAATACTTGATTCAAGAAAATTCTGCAGAATTTCTATAATCTCTCTTTGAGATACAGAATATATATTGAGATTCGAACGATTAGAAAAAATACAACTTCACAAAGGAGTTTGATCTGCAAACATTTTCAGTACGTCGTATAGTACTCGCAAAATTCTCAGTACAACCCTGCAGACCTTCCATACGCATCCAATATGTTGCCAACTTCACGAAAGCCCTAAAAGCTTTTATCCGTCTTTTCTTTAATTTATACATTATTGGATTTCGCAGGCTTAGCTAGGTGAGTACCCGTTTTACATTTCTAATTACAAGGAATAAATAGACTTGTCGCCGGTCCATTTACATTAATTATACCGCCGAATGCAAACATTTCGTCCTATAGGGCGGGCACTGCGGGTAGATTTTCTCATATGGGTGGATCATTTTGTTCATCCGTTAAATGAGTCTGTTTTTTATGTTTGGGTCCACCCCAAAAGGCACTCCTGTTATGTTGAGAGACCATCGCACGAAATAAAGAATGTTAGTGTATCTAAAACAACTACTTTCCTGAAACTTACAACTCTTCATGGATGAAATAATTTCATTTCAACTGTCATGTCGACTTGATGATTAGCTCAAAAGAGACCCTTTCAGAAATGTATAGTGTAGCAAGAAAAAAAAAATGAGAAGATTTTTCCAACATCTGCCAACCATTGACATAACAACTAATGGACTGGCCCTCATAACAATTTCCCAAGATGCACGATGCGGAATACATTGGAGTAATGTAGTTATGTTTACATGAACAAATATATATTTTCTAACCGGCAACATTGTTACACTACCCATTCTAGAGATTATCTGATACCCGATACTCACAGAACGACCTTATTCCAGAAAAGTTTTCTTTATCTCGGCCCTAAATTCTTCAATAAGCTGGATGACTCAGTTAAGAACCTACCAACGTTGAGAAGCTTCAAGTATAGATTGATAAACATTCTACTTGAAAAAAATTGTCACACACTTGATAAATTATAACCATTTATTTATCCATGTATGTATGTATGCATATATAGTATAATATTCTAATTTCTAATGTTAAAATGTTTTCTTTATTTACGAATAATTAATGTGTATTGTTCAACTACTTAATGTTTAGTATGTACTGTAAGGGAGCTCGCCCCCCTTTTTTCAATGTGTTTTTTTCAACGTCTTTCTTGTTATTGTATGAGAATATTGTGAAAAATAGTTTTATACTTTTGATAAGGAAAAATAAATACTACTACTACTACTGATATTGTATTGTACCTTGCTCATTTCGCAGTATTCTCTCTCTCTTAGGGCTAGTCCATTAGTTGTAACTTCAATGTTTCCTTCCGATGAGCCAGTTAGATAGCTCTTGTTGCAGAAACTGGTAACAGTTTATTTTGATTTTCGCGGTATTTAAAAATGGCATTAGGCGACTATATACTTCGACTAGAACGCCACCTATGAGAACCATGAAAACGAAGACACTTGTGCACTGATATAGCTGAAAGACAGTACTACTTGTTATATTCTCCTCAATAAAAGGTCTCGAACAATTCTACAAGAAATCCTACTAAGTGCAGTTTCAAAGTGCAAGCAATTCTGGCGTTCACTATTGAAGACTTCTACAATCGCTTACTTAAACGAAGATCTCTGCCGCATAACGTAAGTAGTCTCATGCCATCGTTTTTTTCTCTTGTCTTATTTTTTTTACTTTATTCATACAGTCCATTTAATCTTTTTCGATAAACTACCTTTCTGCATCATTTGGTCCATCGACCCGATTGTTCCGCTACCGCTAATTTTTACGTTGTTACGAATTTTCATTTTTCATGAAAATTATTTGATTGATTGCACATGTCCATTTCACGTTTACTTCTGCTTACTTATTGGAGAAAATAGATATTGATGGTTGTCCGCCTATTTCTAATCTACGCTCAATAAATAGTGATTTTTCCAAGTATAAAATTTTTCAATCACGGTTGAGAATAAAACGGCCATTTTTGATTTGTTTTCATTCGCTCAGTGCTGTTCGCTGGTTGTACGTGGACGCAGGTCAATCAAGTGCTCACGCATGTCAATTAGGGACTAAATATTTGTTGTCACTAGGAAAAAGTATTTCAGCTGATCAGTGTTGCTTATTAGTCTATGCGCGTACGCACAACTTTCAAATAATTTGCAATTAATTATGGATAAATTAAAGAAACACAAAACTTTGAGAAATACTTGTATGGGTGATATCAATTCATTGCACGCACTCGCTCAAAGGGCAAAAGTGGACAAAAGTCAACATTTGTTATTCAAAGTAAGATACGCTGATCTTCAAAACATTCACGATGATTTTATGAAGCATCACAACAATGTTGTTTCTGCTCTTTTGACTGAACCCTCCTCAGATGTGGATATCGAGAATATAATCAGAGAAAGTTTTCTGACAGATTTTTATTCCATAAAGACTATATTCACAGAATTATTCGAAAATTCAATGGTACAGTCTCCATTGGAAACAAATCATAATAGCACAATGCTTTTTCCCGCTTTGCCTCAACGAAATGCACGCTTACCAAAAATTGAATTATTTAAATTTGATGGTAACTATAAAGATTTTGTATCCTATATTGATCAGTTCGATTCTCTAGTGCATAATAATCCAACTTTGTCTCCTATGGAGAAATTCAATTACTTAATTGGTTCACTAGAGGGTTCTGCTTTGTCGAAAGCAAAAACGTTGAAGCTTACATCTGATAACTATCTCATTGCCTACAAGTCACTCGTTACAAAATTTTCTAACCGTCGCTTGCAAGCCAAAAGTATTTGGGAGGAAATTGATTCATCTAAAAAAATTACTGTTCCAACTGCTGCTGCCTATAGGAATCTTCTTGACACGTTCACCGAGAATATTGCCGCCTTACGCAACTTAAAGTTTCCTACTGAACAGTGGGATTTTATCCTTGTTATGATGCTTTTGAAACGCCTTGATGATGATACACTAGAACGATTTGAATTAGATCATAAATCAGCCGAAGTACCTACCTTTGAACAGGTCACCACTTTTGTAGATAATTACTGCGGTGTCTTAGAAACTCTAGGTTCTTCATCTCAGAAAAGACAGTTCAGTCGTTCACAAAAACCTAATTCTACTCCACAAAATAATGTTTCTAAGCGCACTTCGTCGTTTTTCATTAGCAAGTCTCCCTCTGTGACATGTATTCTATGCAAAGAAAACCATTCTCTTTACACATGTCCTGCTTTTTCTGCCTTGTCAGTTTCGGAAAGATATAATTTTTGCAAATCAAAAAAAATGTGTTTCGGATGCTTGAGCTGTTCTCACGATTTGAAATCCTGTCGATCTACTCACACTTGCCGACAATGCAAATCACGTTTTCACCATTCATTACTTCACGATGACACTAGACATAGTTCATCAAATAACGAAATCTCTTGCTCTTCAGGCACGCAATCAAACTCTAAACAAAGTCAACCTGATGAGGTGCAATCCGGTAGCTCTACCTTTGCTGCTACCGGAGTTGTATCTCGATGCAACAGTGTTTTGTTATCTACTGCTATGATCGATGTACTTGATAGTCGAGGTAACTATCAACCACTAAGATGTTTACTTGACTCGGGTAGTATGACGTGTTTCATCAGTCAACGGGCTGTGCAGCTATTGAATTTGCGAAAAACCTTTCACTTGACTGAAGTTCAGGGACTTGGTTCAATGAAATCTTGCTTGAATAAAGGATTGGTTTCCCTTTGTCTGAAACCTACTCAGAAAGATTTTCCGCGCTTTGTTACAGATGCTGTTGTCATAGATAAAATTTGTGATAACTTACCAGCCCACAGACTAAATCCAGAATCGTGGAATCATATTAAAAACTTATCTCTCGCTGATCCTAAATTCTATAACTCGAGCTCGGTCGATTTACTTCTAGGCGCTGATATATTTTCAAGAATAATTTTATCGGGTCCTATACTGGGCGGTCCTGATCAACCTGTCGCGATAGACACTTGTTTCGGATATATTTTGATGGGTAAAACCAATACTATGCCTTTGCAGTCAGTATCTTCTTTTTTCATAAATTCTTGTGATACGTCACTCGAAACTATAATGCATAAATTTTGGGAAACCGAGGAGGTTCCTCACATTGAAAAGGAAAGTAAAGAAGAATCCGAATGTGAACAATATTTCTTGAAAACTGTATCGCGCGCCGACGACGGCAAATTCATTGTCTCGCTGCCTTTTCGGCAAAACTCAACTCCTGTCTTCACAGGAATGCGTGAATTTGCTCTTTCCCGATTTTATTCACTCGAGCGAAGATTACTCAAGCAACCGCAAATTTATTCTCAATATAAAAATTTCATGTATGAATATCTTAAGCTAGGCCATATGGAAACAATTCCCTGCAATGAACTTTCCGCAAATTCCTACTATTTGATTCACCACTGCGTTCTGAAGCCTGATAGTGCTTCGACGAAATTACGTGTAGTTTTTAATGGTTCAGCAAAATATTCTAACCAAAAATCATTGAATGATCATTTGATGATTGGTCCCAAATTACAACAAGATATCTGCAACCTCTTAATTCAATTTCGTCTTCACCCTTATGTTATATGCTGTGACATTCAAAAAATGTACAGAATGATATGGATAGATCGCTCTCAGTGGGACTACCAACGAATTCTTTTTCGTTTTTCTCCTAATGAACCTATTCAAGATTTCCGCCTCAAAACTGTTTCTTATGGGTTGCGACCTGCTCCCTATTTAGCTTTACGAGTTCTGAAAAAACTCGCCGAAGAAGAATGTTCTAGATACCCACGTGCCGCTAAAGCTATTTTGAATAATTCGTATATCGATGACTTTATATTTAGCGCTCCTACTATAGAAGATGCTCGTATACTTCGCGATGAATTAATGTCTCTTATGGAATCTGCAGGTTTTTTGTTACGAAAATTCTGTAGCAATGAGCCATCTCTATTGAGTGACTTACCTGAATCATACCTTTCTATTAATCCGCCTAATTTAGACACAGACGCTCGTCAATCTTCACTGAAAGTTTTAGGATTGAGGTGGAACCCCATACGTGATAACTTTTTCTTTTCAGTTGAATCTATGGAAAAAGTAGCTTGCACAAAAAGAGTAATGCTATCGGAATTAGCCCGCGTGTACGATCCCTTGGGAATGCTGACTCCGACTACATTCCTCACGAAACATCTCATTCAAAAATTGTGGATGTCAAAAAGTGAATGGGATGAAACAGCCCCATCTGAGATTGTTCGCGTTTGGCAACAATACAAATCTGAAATATTATCTATATCTTCTCTAGAAATACCTCGCCTTATCATGCCTATAGGTTCATCTCTTTTTGAAATTCACGGATTTTGTGACTCGAGTGAAGTAGGTTATGCCTGTGTAATATACTTACGTTCCCGCAATACATCGCAAATTTCTACAAATTTTTTGTGTGCCAAATCTAAAGTTGCTCCGCTTAAGAAAATGACCATTCCTCGCCTCGAGTTATGCGCAGCAGTTTTACTGACCAAGCTCATGACATTTGTCATACGCTGTTTCGAAAATATAATTCCTCTGGAAAAAATTGTTTCTTGGTCAGATTCTCAAATAGTACTGCATTGGTTGAAGGGTAATCCCAGTCGATGGAAAACGTTTGTTGCCAACCGAGTGTCTTTTATTCAAACTAAAATTCCTAATAATTCCTGGTTTTACATTGATAGTAAAAATAATCCAGCTGATATTGCTTCCCGTGGTGCATTTCCTTCAACTTTACTCTCGAGCAAATTATGGTTTGAAGGCCCCGTCATGCTCAAAGAACGCGTACTTTCTAATTTCATCCCTTCGTCACCTTTCCCCTACCCCGCTGAAGAAGAACGTAAATTAATATTCCTCTCTACTATGCCAATCGAACATTTTTTAGAAACTTTGTTGAACAAATATTCTTCGTTCATGATTCTTATAAGAACTGTATCATATGTTTTACGTTTTATATATAACATCCAAAACCGCCCTTCTCGTCGTTCAGGGTTTCTCTTGACTTCAGAATTGCATTGTTCTCTCATTGTGCTTGTTAAATATACTCAGCAACTGGCTTTTGCACAGGAATTCGAAAATAAGAAATTTTCATACACCTTCCGAAAACTCTATGCTTTTATTGACAATGAAGGAGTCTTGCGTGTGGGAGGTAGAATTAAAAATTCGCATTTACCCCACGATGCAAAATTTCCGATATTACTACCTCGACAAAGCCGCTTGACAACCTTAATAATCGAGCATTACCATAATAAATATTTCCATGCAGGATTTCGCACCACACAATATTTGATTTCACAAAAATTTTGGATTCTTTCTAGTAAAAGAGCCATAAATTCTGTCATATCGAAATGTCTTCGATGTTGGAAAATAAATCCAAAAACTTATCAACCCCCCATGGCTTCTTTACCCGAATCTCGCATTACTCAAGCCAAGCCCTTCATTAATTCTGCTGTTGATTTCGGAGGTCCCTATTATGTAACCTTAACTCGCCACCGTGGAGTCAAGTCTTGCAAAGCTTACATATGCGTCTTTGTATGCCTCGCAACCAAAGCGGTTCATTTGGAACTTGCGAGTAATCTTTCTGCTGAAACTTTTTTAGCTGCCTTACAACGATTTGTCGCTCGGAGAGGTAGGGTCGCAACAATTTATTGTGACAATGCCACAAACTTCGTCGGAGCAAGTACCGAACTGAAATTGATGCAAAATGCAGCAAATCATGAAATGATTCATTTTGTTTTTTCACCCCCCTCTGGTCCCCACTTCAATGGTTTGGCTGAAGCTGGGATCAAATCTGTCAAACTTCACCTAACGAAAGTTATCGGAGATCAGATCCTCTCCTTCGAAGAATTCACAACCATACTCACTTTAATTGAATCTACATTGAATTCTCGTCCACTGATACCCCTTTCATCCGATATTGAAAGTGTAGAAGTCCTCACTCCGGGACACTTTCTTACCTTAGAACCTCTCTCTGCTATTCCAACATCTGACTTTACAGATGTTCCAATTAATCGTTTATCACGATGGCAACTTCTACAACGTCTACATAGTGATTTTTGGCGACGTTGGCGTCATGAATATTTACATACCCTACAGCAAAGGCATAAGTGGTTAGATCCTACTACTCCTCCTCGAATAGGACACCTTGTGCTAATCAAAGACGAAAAGTTGCCCCCGGGGAAATGGACTTTGGCTCGAATTATCAAGTTGCACCCTGGTGACGATCAAGTTGCACGGGTTGCCACTATCAAGACCCCTACTGGAGTTTTGACGCGACCATTGGTGAAGCTGTGTCCACTTCCTAGTGAACAGAGCGCTGAGTGAAAGTGTTTTTTTATTACAATCTCACTCTTATAATTTAATTTTTTTTGGGTTACATGCATTTTGGGTTCATTCAACCTCAATATATATATATTTTTTTTTTCGTATTTGTATGGTACATGTGCAATTCAAAGTTTTTTTTGTGCGGGTTATTGTTCATTGCAATTTTTTTTATTATTTTTTCTCTCAAAAATGCAAATATTTGCATTTTTCCGGTGGCAGAATGTTGCAGAAACTGGTAACAGTTTATTTTAATTTTCGCGGTATTTAAAAATGGCATTAGGCGACTATATACTTCGACTAGAACGCCACCTATGAGAACCATGAAAACGAAGACACTTGTGCACTGATATAGCTGAAAGACAGTACTACTTGTTATATTCTCCTCAATAAAAGGTCTCGAACAATTCTACAAGAAATCCTACTAAGTGCAGTTTCAAAGTGCAAGCAATTCTGGCGTTCACTATTGAAGACTTCTACAATCGCCTACTTACACGAAGATCTCTGCCGCATAACGTAAGTAGTCTCATGCCATCGTTTTTTTCTCTTGTCTTATTTTTTTTACTTTATTCATACAGTCCATTTAATCTTTTTCGATAAACTACCTTTCTGCATCAGCTCTTTCTGACCGAAAATAATTTTTTCTTGCTTTGGAGAGTGTATAACTACTTCTCTTCGGGCTTGAAGGCCGTCATTCTTTGAAATTTCTTCCTGGCGTTTCGCTAGCGCGAGTGGCCAGCTTCTTCAGAGGCTTACTCATCTCCGATGACTAAACGTTTCGATTTCTCAAGGCGTATTTATATTGATGCAGCTAGTCTGGAGTGTTAATTACTTCTTTCGGGTTCGGGGAATAATCATCATCATTAGTTGCCGCACTACCTGCTGTGATTTTATTAGTTATTCTTGATTTCCTCAGAATGGGATTCCAAATTCTGTTTAGATTCAACGCTTCTTCATTTCTGTTGAAATTGTCCACATGTTTTTGGATCTCTATTGCCTCCCGTACCAGTCAGCTATGGTAACCCTGGTTGGGGGCAATCAGTGTTGCATTTTTGAACAGAATCCTGTGGTCGCCCTCACTCAATGCGTGTTCCGCCACCGCCGATTTGTCGGTTTGCCCCAGCCTGCAGTTCCTTTGATGCTCTTTGAGCCTTGTACCCATGGATCTTTTCGTGGTACCGATGTAAACCTTCCCACAGGTGCACGGTATGCGATAAACCCCTGCCGCTGACAGTGGATCTCTTTTGTCTTTAGCCGAGTATTGAAACAGATCATTCAAGTAAATCACATTTCACCAGGAATATATGCATCTCAGTTCATATCATAAAATAGTGACATCCGATCTCTCCTTGAAGCCCCATTTTCTCATTGGGATCTCAGTCCCAACCTGATGAATAACTTATTCAAAACTGAAACGATCTTCAATCGCGAATAGCGCGGGGACTGTTTCAACTTCCTCGCTATTAATATTTATCGGGGCACTTAGTCTGAATGGCCGATGTATTCAGTCGGAATTTTTTAAAAGCGTTTGATGTATGTGAAGTCTCTGTTGAATGACTTCATCAAAGTCATTCTGAAGCAGCCGTCAAGTATCGGTGTTTGCCTAATTTCGCCGAAAGTACCGAGTTTTTTCTCTGCTCTCGACTCTAAAACTGGTTTTTGACGCTTTGTTCTCGCGTCGGAAAAAGCAATTCTTTGGGAAGTGTTTCAATAGAACTATTCAGCTATTTGCCTTTTTGTGTTTCGTCAGGAAATGTATCGCTTCTAGATTATTATTGTTCCTAACGTTATCACACTTCATCATGTGATTTCCATCAGACAGTTCACGTGTTTCATTACACAATAGACAATGTATTTATATACATTGGCCAGAGCCGACGAGCTATTAAACACCGTTTCATGGAGCATTTCGCGAAAATGAGATACGAAAGGGTAGGAAAAATCAGTGTTGCCCAACATGCTCTGAACAATTACCACAGAATTGGTCGAAGCAATCTGAAACTGATGGATGATGTCGATGCATTTGGGAGTCTACAGATAGTGAAATGTGAAAATTCTGTGAATGGTGACAAAGGGTCTTTTCAGCAACCAGTGGCGGATCCACGGGGGGGGGGGGAAGTTCGGGTCAGGACCACTACCATCAGTATGATGGAATGATGATTTTATTACCTTTATTACGAAGGGGTGGGAATTCTGTACTCGTCGAGTAATCCGTGTAGATATTGCCAAGGGGAGAACGATTGATAAATAACAATTCGGAAGAGCATCGACCAAGAAAGTATCCATAGAAGAGAGACAAGTAAGTCTCCGACCCTTCTACGATGTTCCAATGAAGTGAGCGAGTCTGTAAGCGACGAATCACCAACTAGACGAATTGCCTTTCTCTGAATAGAATCGAGAAGTCTCAATGAATGTTTTGTTGCCGAACTCCACACATGAGAACTGTATTCCATGACAGGTCGTATCTGAGCCTTGTAGATCATTAGAAGCTGACGAGAAGTGAAGTAGTTCTACGCACGAAATAGAAATCCAAATTCCTGGATTTCGTAACTATAGGTTATAGGCAATTATAGGTTGTTGGACTGGCATTTGTCACAACACATCTTTGCAAATACCACGTAGATCATCAACTCCTATCCGATAGATATCAGTACCAGATTCTCCACAGAGGACAATCTTGGCATGTGTTCCTATCCGCATTGGGTTCGTATCTCAATGTCTTTCGTGGTATTCGTCAGGCGAACAATTCCGTATTTCTATCCGAATATTATAATTTCAAGTGTTGAATGCAATAAAACAATTATGAAAGATTTCAAGTTCTTTCCGGAAAAGTTTCTAGATTCTCAACGAAGCACTATTTTTCTCTAGAATTCCAGATACCCTCGTATCTGATTTTCTTGTCTCAATTATGCATTTCTCTTGAAAATGTGCATAACAAGCTCTGCACTGAAGGAGAACAAAGTAAGTGCCTAATAACATCATAACATACTACGGAATGCAATGTTTGTAAAGTGAACTTAAAGTTTCCAATATTCCGAAAATATAAATAGGGCAATAACAGTTTACTCGGCGGATGAAAAGGCTTCCAGGTGAATTCGTGATGGTGCTCACATAGTAACTGCTCCGGTGCAATTGTCTGGAATGGAATTTATAAATAAGATTTCGTTTTCCTCGGAATTGAGTCCTCTAGTTCTGGATAGAGGAAGAGAACGTTTCTCCAGCGGTTGATATAACTGCAAGTGAATATCATTTGAATAATATTCTTTTCATATGGATGTTCTTGAGCAGAATTGAATAGAGTATATTTGTATTTTTCTTCATAATATATTTCTGCTTGTCAATTACTCCAGAAACTACGCAGAACCTTTTACAGAGGACAAAAGACACGCCTGCTATTTTTGAGTGCCATAGTGCATCGGGGTGACTTACTGATATCCCAGTAATGCATTCGCTGTTTCAATTTTTTAGTTCATGTTTTTGATAAACAGACTACAGATCTCTCCTACCAGGCTTGCTGATGAGGTATCAACATCGTGTTGGGTCTATCAAACTGGGAAATTGTTGAAAATTAATAAATGGTTTCCTATACAAATTCTTTGACGATAAAAATTTTCATAGTTTCCCATACGACAACGGGTTTACAAAACCGCGACACGTGTTTCGCTTTACAATAACTTCCTCTAGCAGATTTATCCTTCTCATCTTATTCGAATTTCCAGGAAGGAAGATCAGTTGAACCAATATTTCATGTTTGCCATTGCCGAGGAACACTTTCTATAAATAATATTCGTGTCTTTGTCTTATATAATTATATTTCATTATCATATAAAGCAAGCCCCTCATAGACAAGTTTGAAACTTCAATTTGAAGAATTCGAAATTTGTTCCGATAAACTCAATTGAATATTCTGAATGTCCTATTTACCTCCGTTCTCATTTCATTTCACGTTTTTTTGTTCTTATTTCTTTCCACGTTTTCGTTTCTACTGTTGCTATTGTTGAATGAGATTTTTTCCTCTAGTTACTTTTATGATGCAGCAGTTTTGCATTGTGTGTGGTGTTTTTTTGACGCTAAAAGTAGGATTAATCTCCAAAATATATAAAGTTGCTACCTCAGAAAAATTATGACTTAGTGTTAGGAAATATATATATATATAATCTTTTTAACACATACGTCAAAAATCGAAGATAGTTTCGAAAATCCCAGTTTATAAGTACTATTCAATATTGATTGTTCTTAATTCATAGCATTTAAGCTGGTGTTGAATTGAGGGAGTACGTCAGAAGAATTGAAAATTATCAGTCAATGAACATAACCTATAACCCACAAAGCTGACGTCAGGAAAAAATGACGTTACCAGATTCATGAGGTGCGCCTGTGTTGAAAATCGAGAAGAGAGATGTGGAGAATTCAGACCATGTCACAGAATACCTAACTAAACCGAAGCGAATCCGATGACATATTCCGTAAAATAACGTACTAGAATATTCTATTGCTTTTGCTCCAGTGAGTCAGATGAAGACAGCTAATCAATTTGACGCATGTCACTTGAAATTTCCCAGTGTATTTTCCTATTGTTGGTATATATTGTCAGATTTCTCAGTGTACGTGGAGGTGCCAAAGTTCGATCAAAGTCAAATATTTTTGGGCCAAGTCTGTTAGGTTACCGTTTCGCTTCTGTTTATAGTAATTAAGTATTCTGTGACCATGTTCCGAAATTACTGAACAGTACTGTCAGTCACTGTCAATGATCTCGCGGCAATTTTCAAAGCACCTTGTTATAAGCTGAAAAGTTCATATAAACACGATCTACATAGAACAAATTTGTAATGTTTCTTATGTTGTCAAAGATTATAATTACAGTTCTGACAGTTCTTTCAACAGGTGTCCGATGGCGATCCGTTCCAATATCATCAGCAGTTAGAGTTTACTATCACTGTGAAAGCGTTCAGAAATGGCTTACTGCGGTCAGTAATATCAGCAATATCGTAACATGAAATTAGACTTACTATTTATAAGGTATAAGTCAAAGCATCAGGGTTTTTATCCATCTTGAGGAGGACTCCACCAAATTTTTCAACTGTAATAGCTGAATCTGATTATCCATAATCATCATTCTAATGAAATCATATATTATAATTATCCGAAATAATCTGATTGAATATTGTGATTAAATAGCTATTTATGATATGAGTGTTGGAAGTAAACTTTAATTTTGTAAGTGGAAAGTTTGCGCAAGTTTGAGCAATTCCACGAAAAATATAACTCACTTTTAACACAAATATCATACAATGTTTTTTTTACAACTGCCATGTTTTCCAAAAACATTGATGAATTTCATATTTCTATGAAAACACATTTCAACATCTCCTGTCAGTCAACTATTATCATGTTATCGCATATGCTGTGAAGTGGCAATGTCTGGTGACGCTGAATCACCTGGTTACCAACAAACAGTATTTCTTACAACTCCCGCGTGTTGTTGGAAGTCACATTCATAGTTCTTGCTGGTGTTCAATCTCTTGCATAATGGAGAAAATAGTGAGGAATTGTGTGTTCCTGACGATATTGAAGAGGCTGCAAAGGAGCTTCGATTGAACTGTTACCGAAAAAATCGACTCAGCAGTACGACATCGCTTATTCTGATTTTTCGTGTTGAAAATACTCTACACACTAGTGTTAGAAATATTTTCAACACGCTGCTTTGTGAACATCATCTTTCAATACTCTTGACAACCATTGAAAATGTCACTTTTGACGACAGTTGTACAGAAAAATCATATATATATATATATATATATATATATATATATATATATATATATATATATATATATATATATATATATATATATATATATTTGCTCAAATCAACGTTTGCTTGAATGTTTTTGACGACGTTCCTTGCTTACTGGTATTGGTTCGTACTTCCATCATCTATATCAACTCTATTCAAACCTGTTTGACGTTTCGATCGCTGGTATCCACAATCGTCTTTGGCAGTTTTGTTATTGTTCGTTCCGTTAACCAGCAGACGAATGTCAACCCTCAGAAATCGAAACTTGTGCGAGCAAAAGACTAACGAGGTCTTAACTTTTGACGTGTGAATCCATGCACTAGAAAGACAGGCATGCTGACCTCTACAACCACATATGATCGATCAAATGATCAATACTGGTATTGATGTATTCATATTCATTAGAAGGATAAGTGATTATTCTTCAAATGATTTGATGGCCTTGAATGTTTGCAATTCTCAAGACATGTAATTGTATTGGACCTGCCCTATCTCTTGTGAAACGATTGAGAGGATAAATGAAATATTTTAATTCTAATTGAGTGAAAGAATAAACCTAATTGAATAAAATCCTAGCCTTTCCGCTCTCCCATATAATTTTCCAACACGAATTCATTGAAAAACAAACACCAACACATGGAAATCGAGAGCGACACAATATCGCTGCTACATAAACAACCGCGCATCAACTATCGCAAATACTTCGTTCATTATATTTTATGTACATAACTCTATTGTGCTCGGTCTTTCGAAAATAATGTCCGTATGAATTGCCGAACGAATGCAATCCATATAATACATGACTGACTAGATTTTATTCAAATAGATTTATGTTTTGCATTTAGGGGATCATTAACTGCATACGGTCCGTCGATTGAAATTTATTTTGACGTTTCCGGTAAAAAGTAGCCGATGATCTGTATATTTATCACACGACGATCGATTCTTCTCGACTCTCATTGAATTTGCACACGATCTATCGAACTGGCTAAACTTCTTCATTATTATTTATGGGATGAAGGTAATAATTTCCAATCGTGAAAGTTCAACTGACAGTGAGCCTGGTAAGAGGGTACGAAAATATATTCTCCTTTTTGGTGTTTACTCTGGGCCTGTCTCATAAAAGTACAAGTATTGTAGCTACAAAGAGAAACAATGCAGGAACAGGTAAAAAATTAGTGAAAAACACTTATTCACCATCGCGTTTCTTTGTGTTTCTCTTAATGCTACAAGAAGTTTTTCAGTAATAAAATAGGCGAGTCTGAAAATAAAACGAAAGAAACATGGAACATAATCAACAATGAACTTGGAAGGAATGAAATTGGGTTGAAAAATAGGATTTCTCTCCAACAAGATGACTGTCAAGTAATGAATTCTGACGACGAGACAGCTGAATTATTTGCTGAACATTTCTCAAATGCAGCCGAAGATGCTGCATAAAACCATTTTGGACAGAACTTGTCGCTACCCTGTACCGCCATTAAGACAGTAGGCGTATTTCTGCCATTTCCATCCGATCCTCTAACGGAATATGAGGTATTCAGTACTCTTTCCGAAATGAAAAATAAAAAATCTGCTGGCTATGATGAACTGTCTATAATTACTCTAAAAAAAATCATTCCTGCAATTATTGAACCACTCACTTATCTTATGAATCAGTCTCTAATACAAGGTATCTTTCCCACTGTTCTAAAAAGAGCAATAATTATTCCAGTACATAAAAAAGGAAGTGTGACGGAAATTGACAATTATAGGCAAATATCCTTACTCTGCTCCATATCAAAACTCTTTGAAAAAGTAGATTCGGTAAGAATTATGGGCCATTTGGAAAATAATAATGTTTTATGCAAATCTCAGCATGGCTTTAGAAAAAAAAATTGTTGAAACAGCTTCTTACCATCTGATGAGCTTTATATATCGAGAGATTGATGATAAAAAATATGTCCTTTCTCTATTTTTTGACTTATCGAAGGCTTTCGATACTGTGTGCTCGGAGTTCTTAATTCCCAAATTATCTAGATTGGGTTTCCCGAAAAATATAATAAACTGGTTACTATCATATATGAGTGAAAGAAACATGACGGCAGTTTGTAATGGGTCACAGTCATCGTCTAAAAATATTAAACTCGGTGTGCCTCAAGGCTCGGTCCTAGGCCCTCTACTCTTCCTCCCATATGTAAATGACTTACCACTATATATAGTAGACGGGCATATTACTATGTTTGCTGATGACACCACTATAACTCTATCGGGACAAAATGTTGAGCAGCTTATCTGCAAATCAGAGAGTATTGTCGACCAGTTCAGTGCATGGTGTCAAAGAAATAAACTTATTTTGAATACGTCCAAGTCAGTTACGATGAGATTCCACTTTAGGAAAAATACTCCATATGATCCTGTCATCAATGAGATTGAGAATTCTATGGAAATGAAATTTCTTGGTACCTACTTGGATGCTGATCTTAACTGGGATAAACAAGTAGATCATTCATGCTCAAAGATCAATAAAGCATACTATGCCATAAAGAAGCCGAAATCAACATTGAATGAATCAGCATTACTCAGCATTTATTATGCGATGGTATATACTCATATCAATTCTAATATTATGACGTGGGGTAGGGCGAAGGAGTTTACGAGAGTTTCTATTGCCCAGAAAAGAATAGTGAGGCTCATATTCAATATGAATTACAGGGACAGTTGCCGTCATATCTTTGTAGAGAAAAAATCTTAACAGCACCTTCCATATATATTTTGAAATGTATAACGTTTGCTAGGCAAAACTTGAATCTCTTCACGGAGAATGCCACTATACATAATTATAATACCAGGAATGGAGAGTTATTGAGAATTCCTCAACATCGCATGACACTGTTTAAGAAATCTCCAGAGTACAACGCTATCTTGTGCTACAACAAATTACCGAGTGAATTTAAAAGGGTCTCAAATGACTTGAAATTCCACAAAGATGTCAAAAACCTTCTATTAGAAAAGTGCTATTATAGTTGCCAGGACTTCCTAAGTGACGATCTCTCAAACTTAACTTGATATCTTTTTTGTTATTTTCAACAACAATTGATTTAGATCACACATATTATCTTCATTCTTTTTTTGTGTTCTATTATGATGAGGAATGATAAGGAATTTTAGACTAGATATGTTTATATACTCATGTTTTATCGATGTGTTTGAACTCTCTTTTTCTTAGGGTTGTGAATGATAAGAATTTTTAGAGTATATAATATGTTCACATATTAATGTTTTGTCAATTTTTAAACTCTTTTGAAGTGTTGTATTAACCGTATATTCAGCTTTTTCTCTTATTTGTTGACTATGTTCTCTGTTTGACTATGTTCTCTGAATGTTATGCTGACTTATTGTCCTCTTTTGTTTATAGTTCATAGTACATTTACCTTGACTTACCACATATACCAAGTGTATCCAAAATGGTTAATGAATATCATTATTATTATTATTATTGTTATTATTATTATTATTATTATTATTATTATAGACTTGTACTTTTATGAAACAGGCCCCAGTCCATCTGCGCTATAAATTCTATCAGTCAACTTCGATATCATTCAGGAATTGAAATATCGAATGAAATAATTGTATACTCTGTCACTTGCTATAGTTTACAATATCCAGTATAAACTATTTGAATTCAATCATAACTAGGCATCACATTATTATTGAAAGTGAGTCCAAATGGCATGCCCCATCAAAACATAATTGCGTCAGTAGAGGTTGCCTATCATATCCTTGGGACTACAAGGGGATGCATGGAATGCTTGATGTAATCCTTGATTCATTATAAATTCCTTCATACATGATCAGATCAATCATGTTGGGAAAATGCACGGCTTTCGTTGGTCAGTGAATCTATATCTTTCGTTCACATTCTGATCAATGTTTCAGGTATAGAATGAGAATGAAGTTGAGATTCATCAATAACGTAGATAATCACATTGAATATTTCTCAACTAAATTATTATGTCCTCCTTGTCACAAATATAAATATTGTTGCGTGTTTAGTTCAGTTAAAGATTTTTATTTATCAAAAACCTATATTTAACAACAGGAACACAGTGAAATATGACTTAATTACCGTTATGATGAGATCCACAAGTAGTATTTCTGTTAATGTCAATCTATACTTATATAACTATTACTAATGAAATCACGGCAGGTTGTGCGGCAACTAATGATGATGATTATTGCCCGAACCCCACAGAAGTAAATGACACTCCAGACTACCTGCATCAATATAAATACGCCTTAAGAAATCAAAACGTTAAGTCATCGGAAATGAGTAAGCTGGCCACTCGCGCTGGCGAAACGTTAGGAAGAAATTCCAAAGAACGACGGCCTTCAAGCCCGAAGAACAATAGTTCTACTCATACTGACGGTACAAAAAAATTTATGAACTACTTGCTGTTTTGATTCCAATACAGTAACACTTCAAGTGAATCTGCTTGCTGACGATACTAAAACCTTGTATTCTACTCGTCCTTCTGATTGCACCGAGGTAACGCTTTGAGTGGATCTGAGGAATCATCCAGGAAAATCCACCTGCACAAATACACACACAAACACAAGTTCCATTCCGGACTCCACCTATCCATCAAATCCTTGGCATTTCCATTCTCGATGTGATTTCAGGGATATTTTTGCATAATCCGAATCCATTGTTGACACGTTGGCTGCGCTGTTCTCGCTGTCAGTCGACGTTTTCCGGCAGACGACCAGATACACAATCAATTCAATCCTTTTGACTATTCCATCGAAAAATATCGCTTCAATTTTTCCACCCGAGCCCATAAATCAAGGAAAAATCGACGAAAACATCTGCGAAAATGAAAAATAAAAGCTTCAAAGGGACCGAGACGTGCTGCCCTGTGAAAAGAGATAACGAGAACGGTCAACGATAAATATTGCGTGGGATCTGTTATACGAGGGGTAGTTGGGAATTCTTTGAATCGGAATTGACAGATCGAAGGATACTGGATGAATACAATGGGCTCATTCAGCATTTTTTTTATTTCATAATTGAAAAGTACTGGACTCAAATAATCAGACTACTTAAAATGTTTCTTTTATTCACATGTTTACAGCCTTAAATTAATATTTAAAATCCGTGCGCGTATAAACGGGGCGTGGCTTATTGTGACGTCACTATACGTACGGCCGATGGGCGTTAGATGACAGGTATTCGTTTATTAGTAAACTCAGGTCAGTTTTCGTTGAGTGTGACTGTATGTATCGTGAAGTAACTGTAGTTTGAGTCATACTGAACGACAAAGGGAGTTTTCGCAAAAGTTGTGTGGTACCAGAGTGTAGGAATACATCTATTAATGCACCGGATAAGCAGGTCAATCATGGCATCTCGATTCCTGTATAGATTTTTCCTCCGTGTTTATTACACATGACACATCATAGTTTTTTCCTTTTATTTTATGCTCTGGTGTTATTTTTGCCCTCAACTCACGAAACGTCTGTTGTTGTTTCACTTGTACATAACCGATGGCACTGTCTCCATAATTTTGTCTAGCCGGTCTGCGAAAAAGAAGTTCCAGAAAGCTGTAACAGTTCATTTCTCAATGAATGAAAATATGGAATTTGGAGATACTTCAGTCGCTATAAGCACCTTTTTTTCAATTTTTTGTGTAGAACTCACGAAATTCGGTTTCCTCTACAAAAAATTCTCAACACTTTTCAGCGGTCTCGTATATTCTCGAAGAAACATGTCCATTTTTTTGTGAATCTTCACAATTTTTCAAATCAAATTTCTGTTGTTTGAACACACAAAATTTGTCCTTCTCTTCATCAAAACAGCACACAAGTCCTAATTTACTTCTAACATTTTTAAGCAGACGAAACCATTATTGTTTCAAATAAATAACCTTTTTTCAAAAGTCAATATAAATATGTTCAGTTTTCAACAATAACACGGAGGTAACGGTAAAAAGGAGATCATAGCAACCGAAGTATTACCATCAGTTTAACCACAACTATATTGTCGTTTCATGAGTTGTGTTTACTTACCGCTGTTATATTTCACTCCTTTCATTTCACTGCTAATTAAGTCGTTATTTTTGTTGAAATAGTCCATTGTTATAAATATATCCACTTCTGGTAGATTACTAGAATCAGCTTTCATAAATCCAGTTTTCAACGCGTACATTTCAAAAAGAATAACACACTTCGCTAACAGTATAAATACGACTAACATAAGCGATGCCGCGTCCTCTGCCTCTACCGTGTGCGTATAGTGACGTCACGCGCTGGTCTCGATACTTTTACACCAGCGCAACATCAACTTGAATTATTTCAGTACAGGATAAAGCTATTGGTCTGAAATTTTTGTGAGCGTATTAGGGGTCCAGACACTACAAGAAAATGCATAAAAATGTTATAATGTTGATTTCACTGAACGACCCTATACCAACATTCTCAGTGATATGCTTTCCTTCTGAGTTTCCTGTTTAAGAGATGTCGGAAGTCTCCTAAGACAAATTGAGAATTGAGATACTGTGAAACCCTAGCAGAATTTTCTCTCCACAAGACCTCATGTCGCCATCGTATACCCAGAACGCGGTCTTCTCAGAATTATCAAGTAGATATATTGTTACCGTGACTACGGGGTATACAATTGTCACCAATATTAATAAATGACAGATAAAGTCTAGAATAGATGAAATGAGGGTGGGAAGTACAGGTGTGTAATGTGACACTTCGCAACCTTCAATGACGTTAGTAATGACAGCATTACATATATGGTTGTGAATAATAGTATATTAAACACCGAGGTGGGAAGTGATTCATTCCTGTCGTGAGATCCATTAGTCGAGGTTAGCTATGATCTCGACACAGGAATGAAACTCCCTACCGAGGTTTGTGTACTATTTTATTCACAACCATCATATTTCGATTAAAATTATCAAATCTCTGTTTCGTTCCGAACATATCTGAAATATTACATTTAACGACAAATTACCAAGAACGTGGTTTTCTCAGAATAATCAAGTCGATATATTGTTACCGTGACTACGGGGTATACAATTTTCACGAAGCGAGGCGTACCACAGGGATCAATTCTTGGCCCCCTTCTTTTTTTCCTATATATCAACTCTCTACCATCTGCTATCTCCAGTTCAAACGCACAAGTTTTTCAATTTGCTGATGATACTTCTGTCATTATAAATAGCACTAATATGAAAGATCTTGCTCACTCAGCATCATGCGTGGCAAAGAAAATGGACGAGTGGTGTACTGATAACTGTCTTAATATAAATTCTGCCAGAACTGGACTTATAATGTTCAATCTGACCAAGAATATATTGGAATCTCCGTATGTAAGATTACACGAAAAGTCAGTGCCAGTACTGCCATCTATGAGTTGGGAACTACACGTGGACACCTTGGCCAACAGGTGTGTGGGGTGATCAGATATCTGAGAGAACAGGTATCAGAATATGGGTTGAAACTATATTATTATGGACATGTCCAGTCAATCATAGCATATGGAATACTTCTTTGGGGATCCAGTCCAAACGCAAATAAAGTATTCATATTGCAAAAACGTATATTGGGATGTATTTTTGGTCTTGACTATAATACCTCCTGCAAGTCATATTTTGCGAACCATGAGTTATTAACAGTACCTTCTCTAGACTTTTCATCTCTGGCTATTTTCGTGAAAGAGCACCAATACCTATTTTCTACAAATGCAGGTGAATATTCCAATGAAATGAGTATGTTAACTCGTAACCGGGATAATCTTAGGATTCCAGATCACAAAACTGTTTTTTTAAAACGAAGTACTGAATATAGAGCGAGGAAAGCTTATAACCGGCTTCCATCTCATTTGAGAGATATTGGCAATGTCCATAAATCCAGAAGTTCAGTCATTGGTTTCTTGAATGAAAAAGTATTCTATAAGTTCGATTTTTGTGAATGATTACTGTACTCTGTTTGTCTAGCAAAGTTATTTACTCACCACTTGTCGACTCCGTGAGGTATTTATTTGTGTGATGTTTTACTTATTTTGTTGCATGACCAGCGTATCCTTTTTTTTCTTTTGACGTTGTCTATGTCCATGATGATGTTATGACAATGAATATATTATTATTATTATTAATAATATAAATGAATCTCAAATAAAGTCAATAAATGACAGATGAAGTTTAGAATAGATGAAATGAGGACGGGAAGTAGAGGTGTGTAATGTGACACTTCTCAACCCTCAATGACGTCAGTAATGACCTTAGTTCATTTCTGATTCGTTCCTTGGATTCCCCGAGTAAAAACCGTCGATACGCCCTTGGCAAAAACAAAGGACCGAAGCCGATCCATCACTTTGCACCCTGATTCAACTCCGTATCGCCGGCAAATTAGAAGATACGAATTCGGCGGCGCATAAAGGGCATTAATCATGCCATTGACAACTTTATTGGGATGTTATTCGCCCACTGACTGATTATGCTGTATAATCGCCTGCCGTCTTCCTTTTCGCTCCGATCCGCTCAGATTAACGAGTTTATCTCTTCATTAGCACTACATTCATTAGGACGAACCTGTCTCGAGACTTATCGCCATTTTGTCCCGCGAGGTGCTAATGACGAGAAGAGGAAGAGACGATGGGATTATTTCCTCTTGGATGAGTACGATTTTTCAGGCTCGTGTGGAGTTCTTTCTTGATGATTATTCACCCGAAGAGTATTTCGGATTATTCTCGTTCTGAGTCTACCTCAAGGTTCGGTCCTGGTGCTGGTTTTCTAGTTTTTTCGTGTTCGAATGCTCATACTTCAGTCAACTGTGTTAATAGTAATTTATTTGGTGCACTCTAGATGAAAGGATATCGAAACCAGGAACGCAAGAATAGAAAAACGTGAAAGAACAGTAATTTGTACAGCAAGAATGAATATGGTGGCCACATCGCACGAGGACGAAATTTGAGCACGATGCCGAAAGCGAGGGACAGGAAAGAATCTTTATCGAATTCAATATTTAATTCTTGCTGACGAAATTCTATGGAAATTTGAAAAATTAATAGTACATGAGAAGTTTTAATAATTCAATCGTTGGAAATGAAGTACAAAAAATTTTTGGTTTTGGTGAGACTCGAACCAACGACTATGCAATGGACCATCTCTGAGGGCGTACGCCTTAACCATGTCACAGAAAACACTGATACACTGATAATAGCAATGGACTTCATTCATCCATTTATTTCATACCACAAAATTGTTAAGCGTCACGTAAATTCAAAACTTCTAATGGTGCACTGTTCTCAATTCGGGCGTGTTCAGCAACTTTGAAATGTGGTGGATCCGTGGGATGTGGATGGAATCCACTCTCTGGACAGTTTGCAATGAATTGTAAACCATGAGTTGAGGTTAATTTGAATAAGCCAGTTTCATTATATTTTGGCGAGCATATTATTGCAATAGCTTCGGGCATCAGTAACTAATAAGATCAATGAGTGTGAAGATCCACGCTTGAAAGAAATGAAATGAATCCACTCTAGTGTTATTAAATTATGTTGATCTTGGTAATCAAATATTTCCTTTTCGTTCATCGTCATACAAGAATCCAATGTCCCTTTTTGCTTCGGTAAAATCATATGAGTTATAATCAAATCATCCATCACTAGTTTTCCTGCTAGTATGCCGCATGTCTCAATGTTCTTGGAAGTATTGCTCTGTGCCATGGCTTGGAACATCGTCATTACTTTCGCTGGTATTACTACAGGACGAATTGCTACCTTCTCACCAGGTTGAGAAGATCTAGTAGAAAAATGTGATTCAAAGTGTTGAGTAGCTTTTCCACCATCTTTGTCATAGTTTAAAACAATTCCACATACTGGGCATGAATGAGTTGAAGGCGACAGTATATCAGAATGTTCGATATTTACATGAGTGGAGTTAATGCCTTCACTAGTTCCATTTTCGTCTGAAAAGTCACTGGTCCGATAGTTACCTCTTTCATCGATGCGAATTGATAATGAACTTGAACTGGGGCTGCTTGGTATTGTTTTGGATGTGGAAATGGAAGATCTCATTACTTCTTCAGATTTGGTGTATTCGTGCATTCTTTGTGGATGATTGAATATTTCATCAAAACTTTTATTTGCAGGAATAGAACCTAGGATAGATGTAGCATTTCCTTTTTGTATAGCAATACTGATGCGTTGTATCAAAAAATTTCTTGCTCTTCCATCATCTGTTTTATTGATGAGTTTTTGACCAATATGGTTGATCAGTTCAGAGGCATAGCTACCAAAAGTACCGTAAGTTTCAATAGCAACAGGGTAGAAGATAAATTGGTCCCTCAAACTGGAATATTTCCTCAATTTCAATTTTTCAGCTGAATCAGCAGCTCCACCAGCATTTCTCGATGTTGAATCAATATGTGAAGCTGCAACTGTATCGACGCAAGTGATATCCCATACCAAATAGTCTAAGAGCTACTGACGCACGTTTCATGAAGTGTTTTATGCACCTTGAAATTTTGCTATAATGCATCTCTTGGGTAGATGTGAAGGTGAGTATGTGTTGGCTAGACCTACCTTGGGACACCAGGTACTGCGCATAGAAGAAAGAAGAAAGTAGCTTAATCGGCGATAAATCGCCCAGTCTGGCAACCTTGCCAGGGTTATCAGCGTATGATGAGCAGGTAGAAAGTCAGTCCTTTCGTTTCGATTGGTCGGCTGTGATATAGAAGAATGCACAGAGTTGTATTAGGCTGTCACAGTCTACTACTTCTGAATTCTGAATAGTATTAATACATATCGTTTGGAGAGCACGTATTATTTCAGACAATATGTCCAGCACAGATATGGATGGGATTGAAAACAATGTCGTATCAAATGAAGAGAGCATGGAAAAAACGATGAATGCCCAAGAACCAAAAATATTCAGGAAAGCGTTTTTTAATTGAAATTCGGGTTATCAGCTATTCACTCATTATCTTCAGCTAATGAGAAAAACAGTTCCTCTTGATATGTTTTCTTATAATCACGTTTATAGCCATCAGAACTACCTTTCAGAATTCGAAATGCAAAATCTTTCATCGTTTTTGCCGAGTATATGAATTTTCAAATTCACGTTTTCTATGTGACTGTTATCGATATTTCTGTTCATTCAGGTACCAGAAGATGCAGCTTATTGACAGGAAAAATATTATGTCTGCAAATGAATTTGGTAAAAATGGACTGTTTTCATTCTTCCCATGTGCTCTTCAATTGCTGATAATAATAATAGTCCTCCTCAAAATAAAAGGCATTTGGGGCATTCTATAGAAACACCTCTTTTCAGTAGTTCCAAGTCCTGCCCTGACCCACTAAAAGTGTATGCCTTTTGTTATTATTTCAAATTATTGAATTGAAGACGATGTTTGAATGTCTTATTCATTATCCGTTGTGAAATCAGCTCAATTTTACATAGAAGATTGTTGGCTTCTGAATAAAACATGACAACTTTGGATTATTTTTTTATGTTAACCCCCTTGAAAGTGCCTGCCTCATTCATTATCCATTGTAAAATTAGCTCAATTTTACATTAATGATTGTTGGCTTCTGAATGAAACACTTCATTAAGTAAAGAAAAAATAACAACTTTGGAAACATTTTTTTTTCATGTTAACCCCCTTGAAAGTGTCTGCCTCATTCATTACCCATTCTAAAATAAGCTCAATTTCACATTGGAGATTGTTGGCTTCTGAATAAAACATTTCATTTGGGCCATATTTTTTTGCACCTTTCCTCTATGCGCAGTACCTGGTGTCCCAAGATTGGTCTAGCCAACACACACTCAATTTCACAACTACCCAAGAGATGCATTATAACAAAATTTCAAGGTGCATAAAATACTTCATGAAACGTGCATCAGCAGCTCTCCGACTAAAAGGTTTTCCGTGGCTCCATGGAATTAGAGACATTCCATCCGGTCTCTTACCATCATCACGAATGATTCCTAACGGTTCTAAGATAGCAGGAATATTAGCTGTTGACAAAGCTCGCTTGATCAGATCATTAACTGTTGAATGTCGTGAAAAACGCCCGAAACTGAATCTACAACTTGAACCATGAATCCCTTTTCGTTGACTATTGAACCCCATTTGCATTTAAGACTCACACAGATCGAACACCCTAAACGTAATTATGCGTGTTATATTTTTCAGTATTCGATCAGTGTATCTGGTTTAAGTTACCTCTTTCGTTACATCAATATTGGTACTGTTTCCAAGACACTCTACTACTATTTTGCAATACTATTTAGGCACTTATAACTGACGTTATTCCTCAAAGCTTAGCTGTACTGGAACTGCTAGTGTCTTGAATTATCTTAGTTCCTGAAACTGCGTTTCTTTCATACAAAAATTAAGTTTGGCAGGTACGGAGTTTGGAATTTCCATATGCGAGCACAAAATACTCTTGGTATGCAAGGAGAACTGTAACAATGGGTAAATCGTGCTGCAATGCCATAACCAAGATGCATAAGAAACGATGGCTGTTGCACTCGATATTTCAAAAGCGTTTGATCGAGTTTGGCATCGGGGTCTCCTTTCTAAACTGCCGTCTTATGGTTTGCCTCCTCAGTTGTGTGCTTTGTTGAAGAGTTTCTTGTCTGATAGGTCTCTGTATGCGATCGTTGATGGAGTATCATCTGATATTTTCCCAATGGATGCAGGTGTTCCGCAGGGTCCAGTTCTGGCGCCTACTTTGCTTCCACTTCATATCAACGATTTGCTCGAGAAAACATCTAGTTCAGTACATAGGTTGGAGAACGACAGTACTCTCTATACTAGATTCTCTTCCTGAGTCCCCACATCAGCTCGAGAAACAAAAATTCGAAGAAACATTCACGTCAATGAAATTAACGATGACTTGGTAAATATAATAGAATGGGGTAATGAGAACTTGGTGGAATTTAATGATACGAAAACCCAGTCATGTCTCTTCTCAGGAAAAGCCGATCTATCATCATCAAGTATTCAGATGTCAGGAGTAACTATTCCTACAAAGTCAAGTATTTCGATGCCAGTAATTTCGATCAGTGATAATCTCTCATGGGAAAAACATGTGAGATCGATCGCGGAAGGTGCTTCCCAGAAACTTGGATTTCTATTTCGTGCGAAGGAATACTTCACTTCTCGTCAGCTTCTAATGATCTACAAGGCTCAGATACGACCTCTCCTGGAATATGGTCCTCATGTGTGGAGTTCTGTAAGAAACATTCATTGAGGCTTCTCGATTTCATTCAGAGAAAGGCAATCCGTCTTGTTGGTGATTCTTCGCTCACAGACCCGCTCACTTCATTGAAACATCGTAGAAAGGTCGGAGAATTGTCTCTCTTCTATAGATATTTTCACGGTCGATGCTCTTCCGAATTGATATCAATCGTTCCACCCTTGGCAATATCTACACGGATGACTCGACGAGTACAGAATTTCCACCACTTTGTTATGAATTCGGAGACCTGTCGAACCTCTTTTGCTCAGGGATATTTTTTAGAACAGCTGAGCTTAGGAACTCCTTGCCGAAGATCTTTCATGAGGCTTACAAACTTCAAAAATTCAAAATAAATGTTATTTCGTTTCTCCTGTCTCTTGATTCACGCGGTGTTCTTCGAACATTACAGGGCTTTCCTTTCGTGTGAATCTGCATATAAAAAAAATACATCTATTCGATCTGAGTCATCAAAGTGAGAATTCACATTTTTTGATGGTGGTGGTGATGATACAAATGCGATCTCTCAAAGCTGCAAATGTGCGTAGACGAGGGCACCTCACCTAAGAGACAAGTTGACACTTCGATAGGAAGTATTTGGATGTTTTTGATTCAATATTCTGAATATTATACATAGTTTTGTTCCTGTTTCATTCCATGTCGTTCTTGTTTCTGTTCTTTCCTACGTTGTTATTGTTACCTACTGTTGCTACCGTTGAGTGAATTTCTTTCCTATTGTCACTTTTATGATGAAACATTTTCACATTGTGGTATAAATAGTGCAGAATCTTATATTCATCTCCATGATGTATAACGTACATACCACAGATAGAAGGAGATATAATCTTGCCAAGACATATTCCAAGAATAGGAGTTATTTTGAATATCCCAGAACCGAAATTGATGTCAATTGATAATAAGTTCCCTTTGATATTGTATGAATGTTCTGAATTCATACTATGAATAGAAACGATTCAGCTGGGTTCAAGCTAGCGCTGAACTGGAATTGAAAATTATTGAATGATGTGACAAAATGAATAGAGGTGGAATTTCTAGCCATAATCACCGTACCAAAATATGATTGGCTGCGCGTAACAAGAATATACAGGGAAAATTGAATTACTTCAGGCAGAGTGATTCTTGTCAATATAATGACTTATAATAAATCAATCAACATCGAATATAGAAAGAACTAATCAAAAATTAAAGCTTTATAATGATTTCAACGCGGAGCTTCAACATACTATAGAGATTAACGAAACTTTCATTTCATTGTCGATTATTGACTTTGGAATATTTTCTGTTCATTATCAATTCCAATTTTTTCATGATCTACATCCTATACTATGCATTATGTTCACGAACCATGTAACGTATTGCATCATTTTTTTTCTGTATAGCAATGAGGTCAACGTTTGTATATTGTTTTATATTCATGTTCATGTAATTTTCACTTACTGCAACTGGCCCAACATAAGGCATTGGAACATGTATGTTCTATCGATCTAATGAATATTTTCACCATAGAGACAAAATTGAACACATGGATAGGTATTGCTTGCTTTAACCCTGCCTCACCCACTTCAAACATCTGCAACAAAAAACATTCCTGGGGTATACCATATCCCATTTTCAATTTCTTTTTGGTTCATTGCTTCTTTTTTTTTTTTTTTATTTCTAATGGCTTCTCAGGCGACCGTATTAGCACATAAACCGATGTTTTCATTCTAATAGATTATTCAATCATTAATAAATAACAGAAATGGAACCTGTTTTATTTTAGCCATCAAAATAACATCACATCACATAAACAACAGAATAAAAACAGTGAAACTATCTTTTTCATCAACAAACATACACTTTTCTACGTGGTACCAGGAAAATAACAAAATATAGTACCTGAAAAACAACAAACAAACGAATATATATTATACGTGGGGTGTAGTATACCTGAGAGCAATTCAACAGGTCCAAACCTCAGAACAGTTCATTCCATAATAAACGGTACCAAGCATTCCAAAAAAAGAAGTGCTCCAGGAAGCCATAGGCAACCAACACTATCTGAATCCACAAATGAGTGAAATATTGACATATCAAAATATCTGGAGTATATCATACCCCTTATAGGGAACGAGGGGTTAACTAGGACTATCAAGTAGTAGAATAACCGTGTGTATTGTAATATTTGTAATAATGATGAAATGGCTGAGAACAGGATGTTTTGTAGTCAAGAACGAGAACTATCATAGAAGAAAAATTGATATGATCTTTCCTTGACTACAACACCAAAATATCTATCCCAAGCAAGATGCATATATTCCTGGTGAAATAACTTCTATACCAGTACAATGTTAATGTTTTCATCGAAAATTCACATTCTTGAAATTTCTTTACAGATGGCGTCAAGCGGCAATTCTAAGCACATGATATTATGAAGTCTAACGAAATTTCTATTAGCGAATTCTAAAGAACAACTCGCGCAGAGTCAGCGTGTTACTTTCTCTTTTCAAGGTTCTACCTGATGAAGGATAAAGATACACAAATTCTGTCAAAAATTGCACGAGTTTGTCTGTTTTTGTTTAGACGTGAATACAGATATGCATCTTGATACATATATCCCACACAACACATGGACATCCAGTGGATATCTAATGAATATCCATTAAGGATATTCTCGACATCCGATGGACGTACAGTTTTCATCCAAAGAATATTCAATGGACGTCCAATGGACATTCTTAGGCCACCAACCTGTACGTCCATAAAATATCCTCCATAGACATCCACGAGATTTCCTTCATGGATACCCATAAGATATCCATCATGGATATCTAGAAGATATACTTCATGGACATCCATGAGATATCCATCAAGAACGTCCATAAGAAATCGTTCACAATTCTACATAATTATTTGTGCATATATCCTGTGACAAGGCACTCAACGTGACCGTATGTGCAATTTAAAATGTTCTGCTAGATTGGTTTCGCTGTATTTAAAAAATTTAGACAAGCTAAGATAAAATGTAGAGTGGTAGACGAACGATTAAAAAACTTATGTCGTTAATAAGAATTTTTTTTATTACTTTTTAAACGAAATACTTATATAGTATAAATTTGAAAAATAGTTTGCCAAGAGTTCTCAACAGAAAAGTTATTGATGAATTCAAATAGTTCCCAATTTGAATAACATATGAATATAGTACTCGACAATTCACTTGCTTCCTTCCAAAAGTTCACGTTCACGGTAAATGCTAATGATCACAGTTCACAATTATTAACTAACACACCACTATTTTTCGTTTCTTTATAAACACAATCACAGCACAATGCACACCACAACGCTTCAACTCAGTTCAACATATTTTTTTCAAACCGACCCAACACTCAACGACTCTCAAAATTACGACATTTGACAGATGCCATAGACGGTTGCACGTCAGGAAACCGAGTCAAAGTGAGTTCACAATGCAGCGCTTTTGCATTTCGCGTCGCACGTCACGTCTTCTGAGGTGACGCTATATTCAAATATTATTTAAATAAAGGATAAAAAGTTAAATATATCAACTTTCTTGCTGGAATATCCATGTAAATGGCCCAATCACGTTGCCAATTCGTAGGGTGCCACTGCGGAAGAAACAGTATTTATACAATAAATGTACGAAATGGATATCCATGAGATATCCTTCATGGATATCCATCGTGGATATCCGAAAGGATATCCATTTTGTACATCGTATGGATATTCTTTACTAGGAATACTGTGGATATCCAAAATTTGGATATCCTATGGATATCCAAAATTGGTCCAAGGCTATTCCGACATGAATTGGACATGAATTGGACGTCCATAGGATATCGGGTACTGTATGGGATTACAGGTAGATGCATTAGCTTTATCAATTATCATTATATCAGAATTCATAGAAATTCTTACAATTCAGTGCTGCTTCGAATAATTTGATGAGATTCTTTGAAATATCGGTGTCGACTTGAGAGGTTGTGGAGTTGGAATACCTGACACAAATAGTACGTCAATATGCAGTGTATTGAGCATTATAGTATTTAATTTGAAATGGATTGGCCCCTCCATAGTCCACATCAACCTGATTAATTCCAATTCATAAGGAAGATTGCTATCGTTAGTGCAAGACCGTGTTTGAAAACACTCTCCTGAAAGAACTTTTATTCCATGACTTTGAATTTTTGTTATTGCATCCTTTGTCACAACCAGTGTCACTAATGCTGAAACTTGAAATAAATATGTAAACTGGGAAATTCTGGAGAACAATCAGCAAATAACACAAATATAACTCCTACCAAAGTAAAAACTGAGCAAGATGAACTTTGTTTTTATCAGCGTCAGAATAATCTCGCGTTATATTGACCAGTTGAACTTGAGTACATGTGTTTTGAATGTTTTGTATCAACCATCGGAACTTGATATAGATGATTGATTATTTCAAATCTTCTTTCGAACAATCTGTTCAGGCCAGTCTCAAATTACCTACACAGTAGGTTTCGGCTGGCACCCGTCAGAAAACAACTACTCCCCTGGCTAATACCACGAAGGGCATTGAATTATATCCGACCAGGTGCCAGTGCAGGTTTCTTCACAGAAGTAAATCCTGCATTTGCTTTCGTCGATACAAATGAAGGAATTGATTTTCAATTATAGGGACGGACACACTTGCAGACCGGTTTCGGGCTATTTGGCCACTCGTCAGTGCAAGGCATTGCCATCATCAACATGAAGTCGATGATTTCCCATAATTAAAAATCAAACTCCTACACGAGTATCAAGCCCCGGCCAAAGCTGATGCGAACAACGAAGTTGTTACGCCATCTACCAATGGACGAGGTATTCCAAAAGCAAACCGAATTTGCCCATTCCTCCTGCGAGGAAAATGTAAAAACACTTGACATAGTCAGTGGGCATACTTGAAGACTGGCGTTAAATCAAATCTTCTCTCGAACAATCTGTTCAGGCCAGTCTCAAATTACCTACACAGTAGGTTTCGGCTGGCACCCGTCAGGAAACAACTACTCCCCTGGCTAATACCACGAAGGGCATTGAATTATATCCGACCAGGTGCCAGTGCAGGTTTCTTCACAGAAGTAAATCCTGCATTTGCTTTCGTCGATACAAATGAAGGAATTGATTTTCAATTATAGGGACGGACACACTTGCAGACCGGTTTCGGGCTATTTGGCCACTCGTCAGTGCAAGGCAGTGCCATCATCAACATAAAGTCGATGATTTCCCATAATTAAAAATCAAACTCCTACACGAGTATCAAGCCCCGGCCAAAGCTGATGCGAACAACGAAGTTGTTACGCCATCTACCAATGGACGAGGTATTCCAAAAGCAAACCGAATTTGCCCATTCCTCCTGCGAGGAAAATGTAAAAACACTTGACATAGTCAGTGGGCATACTTGAAGACTGGCGTTAAATCAAATCTTCTTTCGAACAATCTGTTCAGGCCAGTCTCAAATTACCTACACAGTAGGTTTCGGCTGGCACCCGTCAGAAAACAACTACTCCCCTGGCTAATACCACGAAGGGTATTGAATTATATCCGACCAGGTGCCAGTGCAGGTTTCTTCACAGAAGTGAATCCTGCATTTGCTTTCGTCGATACAAATGAAGGAATTGATTTTCAATTATAGGGACGGACACACTTGCAGACAGGTTTCGCGCTATTTGGCCACTCGTCAGTGCAAGGCAGTGCCATCATCAACATAAAGTCGATGATTTCCCATAATTAAAAATCAAACTCCTACACGAGTATCAAGCCCCGGCCAAAGCTGATGCGAACAACGAAGTTGTTACGCCATCTACCAATGGACGAGGTATTCCAAAAGCAAACCGAATTTGCCCATTCCTCCTGCGAGGAAAATGTAAAACACTTGACATAGTCAGTGGGCATACTTGAAGACTGGCGTTAAATCAAATCTTCTTTCGAACAATCTGTTCAGGCCAGTCTCAAATTACCTACACGGTAGGATTCGGCTGGCACCCGTCAGAAAACAACTACTCCCCTGGCTAATACCACGAAGGGCATTGAATTATATCCGACCATTTGTATCGACGAAAGCAAGTGCAGGATTGACTTCTGTGAAGAAACCTGCACTGGCACCTGGTCGGATATAATTCAATGCCCTTCGTGATATTAGCCAGGGGAGTAGTTGTTTTCTGACGGGTGCCAGCCGAAACCTACTGTGTAGGTAATTTGAGACTGGCCTGAACAGATTGTTCGAAAGAAGATTTGATTTAACGCCAGTCTTCAAGTATGCCCACTGACTATGTCAAGTGTTGATTGATTATTTCGTCCACAAATACCACAGCGTTTGATACCAATTATGAAGCACTATTTAAAACAACACTTAAATTATATACTAAACAAACGGAAAACAACTAATAATTGAAAGCAAAGGCATAACGACAAATTATTGAGAAAAATACGGTAGAGAACTGAACTGGAAACGACAAATAGCTGGTTGAAAGGAACAGTAAAATTATGGAAAACTTTTGGCAAAATTTCAATAAATTGGAATGCAAACGTCAAAAGCTGTCAGAATTCAAGGTTTGCACCATCTACTAGAAATCGCAGTGAATTCCGTGGATATGATTGATCGTGTCGAGAGTTTTTAACGAAACGATATCGAATCGGAGATCGTATCAGGAATTCACGGATCTTTTTACAAATCTATACAAATTCCAAACAGTTCCTTTACTAAGCGGCAGCGCTAGCCAGGTTCAAAGCTGCATCCGTGTATTCAAATCTCCAGCGAGGCATAACCTGAAATATACGACGTTTTTCCTATCTTCGAAACTATCTCGATTCCTGCGAGTAATAAACTCTCGTAAATAAGTTCGAAACAAAACCGCGCGATGCCTCACCGAACTATATCCGAGAAATACAAGCAGCCATTCTCCGGAAAACCCGTAATTACTCCTGGAATTACTGTTATTATCCCCTTCTGAGTTCTGGCGAAGTGTTGAGAACTTATGAGAGAATTTTGAATGACGCCATCTACGAATTCAGAGAGCAATCAACATCAACGTGACACGCTCACGACTTGTTCTACGCTTGTTTCTCCGTTTGTTCGTGCGTGAGACAGGGGCGTCCTCTAGAGGCGATGTTCAATTCTTGGATAAGGATTTTTGACGTCTTTGTGTGTGAAATTTTGTAAGCTTAGGGTCGACGTGTACCGAAGGCGCTGATGGCGGTCATTTGTTCCAGTTTGAAGTGAATAAGATGCCTAGACACCCTGGTGATTCCACTGATTAGACTTTGTTTCAATTTCAAAAAAACAGTCGACGCTCTTGGAGGTTTTCCCTATTTTTCCGGTAGGGGACGTTATATGTCACTTCGACATTTTGTCTTCACTGTGAAACGATGTTTTCATCGTATTTATTTATTAATTTCGTTGATTTTGAACACTGATACGTTTTTACAAGTTTCCTATTGGTATTCGATTGACTACTCATTATCCTTCAATTTGCAATCTCTTCTTACTAGCCAATCAAATAAAAATGGAAAAACCCGATTGCACATTCTCACTTAGTGCAAAGGAGGGTATGCTTCAGATAGAAATTTGGGCCTTTTCTGAGAATATTTTTGAATGCTTATAAATGACTCATGTAGTAGTGATCTTCTTTTTTTTCAATCTAGTATAATTCATCTTATGTATAGAAAATTTATTAACTTCTAATTATTATTCTTATATTCCTATTATTTTGAAAAAATGCGCTGCAGCAATATTACTTTTCAATGATTATTTCAATTATTAATTGTCAGAACTGACATTTTCTCGTTAGTATTGTTGATAACGAATAAATGCATCATTTTCTTTCCTATTCATTCATTCGATTGAATTATTCGGCATATTTTTGATTTTAACGCTTTTTATATCTATCTAGTTGTTAATTTCATATGGCTTCAAATAAGTTGCAATGGGTATATCAATAAATAAAAGTAGTTCAAGAGAGGCTTATAATAAAACATACCAGCAGTTTCTACTAAATATTCGAGCTCACAGAGATGTTGACTGGGTAGAGCCTGGGTTTATATTAGGAACATTGAAGAACACCATCATCAATATCAAAAGCTTGAAAAGCAAAAATAGTGGAGTCACTGGTGACAGTGAAAAATAGGAACAGTAATCATTTCTGTTAGCTGATTATACCAACACCAACACCAACACCACCAACACCACATAAAAATATCGTTCGATTGCGCCCGCTATATATCAGTGGTATCAACACCACAAGAACTTCGGATATGTTCAAAACCTCGGCAGAGATTGATTAATCTGTGACCTCGCCTAGTTCAAAACGGTTCTATAACACTAAGGATTTCATAGATACTGCAACAAACAGAATCCGATATCTCTAAAACACAGAAGTTTCTCTATATGCTCTCTACCATGTATTACATTGCAACCACAGACCTCAGGTTGCAACCCAGAATACGCACATAATTGGCGTTGCCAAAATATCTATTTTGGTATTGTATTGCCTTAAAAAATTGTGCTGAAGAAGAGCTTATTTGAAAATTTTCCGGAATGGTTTGGAAGCTCAAATTTTGGGAAAATATTCCTTTTTTTATTGACCTAAAATTGTGCAAAATCTCATGACCAGGAGCACTTGGCCCAGAAAAGCATACCCTCCTTCAGCTTCAGACAAGAGTGACAACACTGACAAGAGCGTGTGTGCGACATCTGTACGTATTGTACGGAAACCTCCAAATGCTCAATCATCCAACAAAAATCAGACAACCCAGATTTCACCACTTTTATTCCAAATTTTCACAGATATAAGTAAACACACCAGGGTTTCTAGGCATCTTAGTAGTGAATGTAAAAGGGGATGTTTTTCTGGGCCATCTGCTGCCGGTCATAAATTTCAGGTAAATAAAAAAGGAACATTTTCCCAACTTTTAAGCTTCCAAACCATTCCGAAATATCTTCAAATGAGCTCCTCTTCAGCAAAATTTTGAGGTGTTTAAAGCACTGATATATAGCGGGCGCAATCAAACGATATTTGTATACATATAATTGAAGATCGGTGTTAATATAATCAGCTAAGAGGAATGATTACTGTTGCGGTTTTACATTGTCACCAGTAACTCCACTCTTTTTGATTTTTAGGTTTTTGAGCACAATAAGTTTGAAAGTTCTTCAAAAAATCCGGTGTTCTTATAGCATAGTGATGAAAAACAACAAAAGTAGCTAACATTGATTTAATAATTAGAACAGAAATAATCCCGTCCATTTGTTAAATAGCTAGTAGATGTAGATTAAATAATGCTTTAACATTATATATCGATTGGAAAATCTATGAGCTCGTTTCTCACAAAATCAATCACGAAAATCACACTTTGTGTCTACTTAAATTGTCAACGTACTTATTTTCACGGAAAAAAATTTATTCTTTTTAAAAAGTTCTGTATGGTTCAAAACCCTTAATGCAACCATCAAATGTTACATGTTTTAATTGTATTCATTATTTAGTCATATATTTCATTAGTTTTTTATCCGCACATGCCTTATTGGCCTAATTGCATGGATAAATAATTAATAAAATATTGCAATATATCAATAAAAAAATAAGTACACATGGTTCCACGACGATTAAGGCAAGCAATATCTCGGAACCAAGTAGTAGCACAGAACTGTAATTTCAGGTCACTTGATATCAGTTTGAAAATTATTAATGGGACAACCTGAACTTCATTTCATTCCTTTGTCCTTCCTGAAGAAAGTATCCCAACAAACTAACACACGATTAAAAGCTACATTTCGAAACTAGACAATAACTTGTCTTGATGGTAGTAAGTCGTATGTAGGTATACAAATTGAAGAAAAAAATAAACTAACAGAAATGCAATATACATTAAGGAATATTGAGAAGTGGTCGAAGATATGTTCTATGTCTACTGGTGTACTGAAGCTTTCTCCAGGCACTACCCAGTCAACATCTGTGAGCTCGGATATTTAGTAGACACTGCCGGTATGATTCATTATTAGCCGCTTTGGAGTACTTTTTTCATTGATGTACCCATTGCAACAAAAACACTTCATTGGGCTATGTAAAATTAACAACTAGATAAATATTAGAAGCGTGAAAATAAAAAATATGCTGAATAATTCAATTGAATGAAAGAATCGAAACAAAAGGTTGCATTTACTCGTTATCAACAACACTAGTAAGGAAATGTCAGTTCTGACAATTGATCAATCGAATAATCATCGAAAAGCAATATTGCCACTTCGCATTTTTTGAAAATGATTGAAAAAAAATACTACTATATGAATCATTTCTGACCATTCAAAAGCGTTTGAAAATCTTTTCAGAAAAAGCCAAAATTTTTCCATCTGAAGCATACTCTTCTTTGAATTGATTCCAACATTATGAATCATTTGAAAACTCTTGCAGATTTTGGTCACCAGCTCTAATACTATCGGAACGCCACTGAAAGCCAAACAGTGTACGTATTCTCCAGTTCACGTATTGTTTGCAGTGTACGCGTGCGACTAGGCATTCTGGTGGAATAGTTTTGTTGAAACCGCCGGAGCTTTTCGAACCGGCGAGCATACTTGGCAAAATCTCAGACCGAAGACACAATGTGTGACAATGGCTCTTTTGTCATGATAACCACTGCCAAGAATCCACTCACTTTGTGCGCCTATTGTTGTCTCGATATGGGGGTATTTCGAGGCGAAGATGAGCCAGAAATATTGTGGGTATACTGTTTTGATGGGGATAATGAGGCTTCAAAGCGAGAGTTATTTTGAACATTGTTTATGTGTTGAATTTTTTCCAAATAATGAATGAATAATAACAAAAAAGAATATACGGATTTTTCACAATAGTATGTTGATTACCAGGTAGGAAAAGTATATCAATCCTGGACGATTACTAGCGACAAAGAGTCCAGAAATGTGGCTTTTCCCAGAGGTAAACAAACTATTCAGTATGGAAAAACAGATTCAGTTAGGTATATAAACTGTAATGAATATGTTTTCAGGGAACTTGTAAGTATGTTCTCTCTGGAGTATTATTTTCCTTTCAATCCTTTCGACACTGACTTCATTTCAACCATTTGGGTACATGTCTTCAAAGAGAGTCTACCCAAACAAATGTTCTCGTGATTCATTTCAGTTTGTGCTTTTGTGTCTCTCTAGATCCGCTATATCAAAATCATGAATCGTAAAATGACCTTCCAGTAGCAGATATTACTTCAATTTGTTTTTCATTTTCATTTCATTTCAACAATGCATATTTCCTCGCAAATTTTTCGGGCTTGATTTTGATTTCCAGAGCTTTCGGATGCATCTGCGGCAGCCATCTTCAGTGGCGTGGTCTCAGTTTAACTCCTTCCTGTGAGTCTACTATGACTTATGGCAAATCTGGAGGTACTTATTTGTTAATATCTTCTTGTCTGACCCTGTTCTGATGTTCGTCAGATTCTGTACTTCTTTCTCAACAACAACACATTATTCCACTCGCTTATATCGTGAAGCAATTGGGATAGATAAGCATAAACCTTGACCTCAAACAAAATTTGGCATCCCGTCCTAAAGACATTGACGACAAAACCTGACAGAAATACAGAATCCGACGTACGACAGAAAAGGGGCCGAAAACAAGAAATTAACAAACAAGTACCTCCAGATGTGCCATTAGTCAAAGTAGACTCACAGGAAGGAGTTCAACTAAGACCACGCCGCTGAAGATGGCTGCCGCGGATGCAACTGAAAGCTCCGCAACTCAATATTCCAGGACAGGGCCCTCAAGTCCGAAAAACTTGCGATGTATCAACACCGGCCGTGAAAGCCTACATTCTTTCAATGCATACTTCCTATATCACTCTCTTCAGACAAAGCCATCCTACATTGGTAGCTCGGAAAGATTTTGAAAATTTATGGTGAATTTCGTAGGAGGATTCGCCACAACCGCACAGTTGATCATATTGAACTAGTATCACTGAATGTGAAAAAGAATCGTCAAATTAACTTATAATTGAGAGTGGTATACCCCAGGGTAGTGTGTTAGGTCCATCGTGTAAGTGCTTTGTATCTTTTTTTTCTTTTTTTGTAGCAATTATTTACATTCCACCATCTTTTCCTCTAGATGAATATGATAATTTTTTCGAAGCCTTAGAGAGTTGGGATGTAATTAATTCAGATAGGGTTCTATTTTTGGGGGATTTCAATTGTACACACCTTATTGAAAACAATTTGGACGATAGGAAAACTCGCACAGTTTCGAATTACTTGGCTTTCTTAAATATGAAACAATGTAATAATATTTTGAATAGCTATAATAAATTGTTAGACCTTGTGATAAGTAATATCAACTGTACAGTAACCCGTGATTTTTTACCATTAGTGAAAGAAGATATATATCACCCATCTCTTTCTATTGAACTTACTGGACTCACTGCAAAAAAATGCAATATTGATACAAATATAAACAACAGAACATATAATTTCAGAAGAGCGGACTATTGCTCCTTATATAATGATTTTTTAAATAGTAATTGGGACTTTCTACAAAACTTCACTGAAATTAACGTTGCTGTGGATAGTTTCTACAATAACTTTTATGAAATTCTGAATACTCACATTCCACTTTCCAAAAATTTCAAACAAAAATATCCTGTCTGGTATCCCAGCGATGTTATAAAGCTCATCAAAGAAAAGGCAAAGGTACACAGTAAGTACAAAACCACGGGAAACTTCAGTTGTTATCAGCATTATAGTAGATTAAGGGCTAATATCAAAAGGAGATTGAAAGATTCTTATGCGTCGTATCTACAAGCCACTGAAAATAAGTTAAAAGATGATCCCAAAAATTTTTGGGCCTTTGTCAATAATAAAAATAGAACTTCAAGAATCTCTGGCAAAATGGTTTGTGAAGGTGAATCGTATACAGACCCACAATCGATTGTGAATGCTTTTGGCATTTTCTTTAAAAGTGCATATTCTGTACCTACAAGCGAAGAGGAAAATCCAGTTTTTAATTTTGATTGTAATATCCTAGTAGATATCAGCTGTGAGCCAATTACTGAAAAAGAAATATTGGAAGCTGGAAAAAAATTAAAGAATAAGTTTACTTCAGGCTCAGACAAAATACCGTCATTTCTCGTGAAAGACTGCTTACGAGTATTAGTTCACCCTCTACGAATCCTTTTCAATTTAATTTTGAAAACATCAGATTTTCCAGATATTTGGAAAATAGCCAAAGTTTGCCCAGTTCATAAGTCTCAAGATCGGAGTGCCATTAGTAATTATAGACCGATATCAATATTAAATAACTTTGCCAAGATTTTGGAGACAGTCTTGTACAGTCGCATCTATCTGTCTACGAAATATTTTATATCAGAACATCAACATGGTTTTATGAATTCTAGGTCTACCATTAGTAACCTGGCTGTCTTTAATCAATATCTGTGCGAAACTTTAGATCATAGGGGACAAGTTGATGCGGTGTACACTGATTTTTCTAAGGCCTTCGATAAGATCAGTCACAATTTACTTCTTCATAAACTGTCCATAATGGGATTCAATGAAATTTATCTACAACTATTGAAATCATACCTTCATCAACGCAAACAGTTTGTTCATTATAATGGTTACTACTCAAAAGTTTATCTTGCAACTAGTGGAGTACCTCAAGGGTCTAATCTAGGGCCGTTATTATTTTTAATATTTATTAATGATTTGTGCAATCTGTTGGAGTGCAATAGGTTGATGTTTGCAGATGATCTGAAATTGTACGCTAATATCATCAGCTTAGATGATTGTGTGATATTGCAGAATCAACTTGATATTGTACAAAAATGGTGTCTTGAAAATCACTTGTATCTGAATATATCCAAATGTAAAGTTTTAACATTCAGTCGCAAAGTTAATACGATACAATATCCTTACAGTATAGATGATGTTGTTTTGGAAAGAAAATATACCATTAAGGACCTAGGTGTCCATTTTGATTCTCAACTCACATTCAATCACCATATAAATATTATTGTTGATTCGGCATGTCGAGCGTATGGTTTCATCATAAGGAATTGTAAGAATTTCAATAATACCGCAACATTAACTTCTCTTTATTTTAGTCTGGTGAGATCTAAATTGGAATACGGGTCCATAATATGGAATCCCATATATTCTCAATATATAACAGCTATCGATAAAGTTCAAAAAAAATTCCTAAAATTCTTGAGTTTTAAAATCACTGCAATATATCCTCCAAGAGGTTGCAATTACCTTGACTTATTGCATACATTTGACTTTGTATCATTAGAAAAGCGAAGGAATCTGGCTTCTGTTATATGCTTGTATAAATTATTCAATGGTAAAATTGATTGTCCATCATTGCTCTCGCAAATTAATATTTATGTTCCAAGAATAACATCTAGACACAACACAACTTTTTTATGTAAAAGAGCTCAAACAAATCTAATGTTAAAAGCACCATTAACATTTATGTGCAGTAATGCAAACAAACTTACTTGCGTTTGTGACTTCTTTTCGTGTAGTATTTGCGAACTAAAAAATAAATCTCGTGCATATCTTTGAAATTTTATGAAATGTAATCTAATTCACCTTTTCGTCCATATTTGGAAAATAGTGCTATTATTGTATTGAAAAATGTAAAATTGCTCTGTAAATGGGAAACTGTTGGGCAATAAACGCTATTATTATTATTATTATTATTATCGCTCTTTCTTAAATATCTGAATGATACTAACCACATTTCTGAATCACATTGTATGATTTTTTTTTTCAGAGGATATTTCAGTGTATTGTGTAAAACAAGAAGTATGATTTTCACATAATCTTATGAGTATTATTAAATCGTTTGGAAAAATGCTGTTGTAAAAATCATTGACGGTTACATCGAAAATATAACTGGATTAAAATATTTGAATTCAATAAATGATGAAAATTCGAAGCTGAATAGTCATGCTGATTTCATCTGTAAAAAATAAATAGAAGAGTTTTTTCCTTTCGAATGAATGAAAAGGTGTCTATGTATACTAGGTCGACTGTTATATAGCAATTGATTTGATGTTGAAATGTCTGAACTGGTTTTCAGCTGAATAAAGTATATTAATGACCATGACCTTGACATTTGAGCTGCATGAATTATGAAGGATTGCTACTCAATTCTTTCAAGGGTTCTTGTTGAGGAGTAAGAATTCTTGAATCGATAAAACCAACATTGAATTCGGAATAGTGTTTCATGAAAGCTCAAATGAATTTATTCGACTACTACATTTCGTAAAAGGAATTCAACTCAAAAAACCATATTGATAAATATTTATGACCTTGAGCATATATGTCAACAAAAAAAGGTGAGTTCATTTTTGTTTTATCATATATCAATCAGATAGTTGAAGAGCATTATTATTGTTCTTCACATTTCAGTTCAGTTTGTCTCCTAGTAAGTTATAGAATTTAATAACACATTTTTTATTTCTACATATTCACATGAAATGTTTCTCTGTCATCAGCGAACTATGAAACCGATAATGATATACATAAAAAAGGGGTTCTAGTGCTCCGCCCTCAGGCCCTCCAACTTCTTCCCGACCTGGTTCCAGTGACAAACTTGCCAAAAACTCCTCCGCCAATTCCTCAAGCGCACGCCCCGGAAACAGTTTCCGTGTGTAAATAAGTTTCAGCAGGAGATAGTGGTAAATGTATAAGTAAACTGGCTGATAAGTGTATCCGGCCGGTGTTTTATGGTCCTTTGTGAGTCGGGCCGGTCGTCCACTCGCGTCCGGAAGTTGGCGAAATAACGGCCCCTGCACGCGCTGATTACTTCCTTTGGCTGACCGCCGCATTCAAAGTGGACTGGAAACGGCCGGGAGATTCCAGGCGGACGAATCTTCGTCTGCGATCTCAGACGCCTGAAGGGTTTGGCGCTTTGGGATGATCGACACTCTTTAGGGACTATAAGGAATGTTTCTGAAATTTTCAGGAATTTCCCACACCTGACACCAATTATAGTACGAAGGGTTTCCAGAGAAAGAAAAGATAGGGTCGTTACTTTCATTCAGGGAAGAGGTCAAAATGGTTGATGATCATGATTCTAATTTAATAATTTTTCTAGTTTATATAGTCGTATTCAGCTGATTATTGACGTAGGACGTCTGAAGGGTTAGTGCGCTTCGGGATGACCGACACTCTCCAGGGACTTCGGGAATGTTTTTGAAATTTTCAGGAGTATCCCACACCTGACACCAATTATGGTACGAAGGGTTTCCAGAAAAGGAGATGATAGTGGCTTTACTTTTCTCCAGCGGAGAGGTCGAAAAGGTTGATAATGATTTCAATTTGATAATTTTTTTAGTTCATATATTCGCATTCAGCTGATTTATTGAAGTGGAACGTCTGAAGCGTTAGTGCGCTTTAGAATGATTGACACTCTCCAAAAACTCTAGGAAAGTTTCTTGAATTTTCAGGAATATCCCACACCTGACACCAATTATGATACGAAGGGTTTCCAGAGAAGAAAAAGATGGGGACCTCGCTTTCATTCAGCGGAAAGGTCAAGAAGGTTAATGATAATTCTAATTTGGAAAATGTTCTAGTTTAAATAGTAGTATTCAGCCGATGACTGACGTGGGACTTCTGAAGGGTTAGTGCGCTTCGGGATTATAGACTATGAGGAAGGTGTCTGAAGTTATCAGTAATATCCCACACCTGACACCAATCATGGTACAAAGGGTTTCCAGAAAGGAAAAAGATTGGGGAGAGGTCGAAAAGGTAAATAATGATCATATTTTGAAAAATTTTCCAGTTTGTATAATCGTATTTAGGTAATGATTGACAAATTATCGAGACATGGTTGCTCATATTTATCCAACTCGGTGTGAGAAAAGGATAACTTGTTGCGATAAGAGCTGACTGGTGGGATTGGTGTGAAGTTTTAGTTCAGTAAGCTGAAGTTCGTTGAGGAATGAGTGGTTTCCGACTTTTTGCGCTGAGTTGACTGAATATATATTTCTGTGAATATTTTCAGGATCGCGACATTTTGAGTGATGATTATTTGTCCGGACGGGCTCTACTTTTCTGAATTAAATAGTTCAGTGAGTTTTTTGTGTACATGAATTCTGACTTCCAGTGGTATTGTTTCTGCGGTCTGATTTTCATGATTGACTCTGCCAGTCGTTTTGCGTGGGACAAGACATGAATTGAACTTTTTTTTAAACATCATGGATTTTTGACAGCTGGTTTGAGTTTGTTCCATAGACAATATAACTAATGGACTGGCCTTGAGAAAGAAAATTCCTTTCTCAATGCAGCAGATGAAGAGAGGTTCAGGAGGAAAGAGTAATTCAATTCTAGAATTATCAATCTGTCCTTCCAATATCACTCCAATGTGCGTATCCTTTTTCTGTCCATCGTATTCCACATCGTGTTCTATGGAAAACTGTCATGAAGGCCAGTCCATTATTTATAACGTCGTTTGGTTTGTTCACATTATTTGATGACACATTGGTGGAAATATAATCGCCTTCCTCACAGGAACAGTTAAAGCTGAGCTGATCATTTTTTCAAACGATAAACCATCATACCACATATGATATAAGCTAGTAAATTTACCAGACTCGGTACATTGGTAGTTACTCTAATGTTCGGATTGACTTTGTGGAAACTGTACATTAACAACTGAATGGAAATATCGACATTATAGTGTACATGGTATCATAAAAACACTTCGAATGCTTTCCTATACAGGTATTGGCTAACTATCCTAGTTCTTCATGAATAAATATTTCATTTATTTATTCATAAATTGATTCATTTATTCATTCATTCATTTACTTGATATAGTTCCATTTCAGAACAAGTTCTGGCATTAGGAACATCAGTATAAAAATCATGTATACAACTGAAAATAAAATATATACCAAAATAATTGAAGTAGTCAATAAATTATTGATAATAATGTCAAAATTAGTCAAGGATCATCGAAAACTACCAATTGGAAGTGAATGAAATTAGAGAAATATGGTGACGAGAAGTGGTTATTAAGTGCAAGAAGAAAAATAATGTCATCTTTTTTTTTTTTCATAATATGCGATAAATACTTTTTCGAGAATAATTTGGAATTTTCAATTTTTTGAAGCTCACTTGGTGAACTATTGAATATTGCAATTGACTTGAAGATGGGGTTGTTCTTTCTTAGATTGCTGTATGTGACTAGTAAA